>JAKSZP010006022.1:0-33382 GCA_022478985.1 Massospora cicadina | reverse complement strand
TTTTCTGACCCATCACAATATTAGGGTGATATAATGGTCTTTGGCCTTCACACTATTTCAATATCTGTGTTTTGCTGTTCCCACTAATACTTTACATTCAAAATTCACATGTTGCCAGGGTGTCTGCTACACTCCCATCTTTTCTGTCCTTAGTCAAGATTCATGCACCCATAACGCCATCCGCCCTACAGTTTCATGCAATGCGTGTCCCTATGTTGTACTTTCTACTAGTCCACTTCACATAACCTGTTGGCCTGAAAGGCGTCCCCAACTTTGCTTTGTCAATCGAACAGTTTTGGAGCCTTCTGAGCCTCAGGTTCCCAGGTTTTGAGTGCCTGTGAGTGGCCCTGTGCACCAGAGCCTGCCATGACAGCTGTTCCCCATACTCTTTCCTCCACTGCTTCTATATGAAGCCTCCATCCTGCAGGGGGTGATGTTAAATCTAGATTTCAAGAATTGTGGCTTTTGCGTTCTAAAACGTGACTCAACCTCAAGTATTCACTTAACCAGAGCTTTGCAGAAATTTGTCAGTGTATAAATCCTTACTTTTGCTATACCTGATTGTCTTAAGATCAATAGTTTTGTCAATCTGATAGTGTAGCCAGAAATTACATCATTTCTAAGTGTTTCCTCCCCATGCATCTGATTTTTCCAGACCCTAGTATAAAAGCTTCCATTTAATTTTAACAGAAACTCATCTTAAGTCACTATCTTTTTGTTTTTGGAAAATTTTGCGTCTCATCTTTTACCTTTAGTGAACCATTTTGCTCCAAAACTTAGGGTTTTGCTTTTTAATGGCTATTGTTAGGCTTCATCCTAATATGGGTGAAGCCCTAACCCTGGCTTCCTATTTATTATTTATTATTTATATATCATATATTATACTGTCTAATAAATCCCTTGTATTTATATATTTTCTGTGTGCCACCAAACCTAATTTATAAGGTGTGAAAATTTGTTATAATCAGATTTTGATCAGCTGAAAAACCTCACGATAAGATAGCAATAAATTTTCACTAGTGATCATCAACCTTTGGCTTATAATGGGTCATTTTATTAAAACTTGAAGTCAACCTAGTTATTTGTATAGTAATTCTTCTTAATATAAAGCTATCATTTTTCTTACCTAAATTTTCTAGATGTTTTCTAGCTTAATTACAAAGCCAGCTTAAGGATTTAATCACAAGGATCATCCCATCGGGTAATTTGAATAGCCTGGACCCCAATGGGCAATTTAATGATTCTTATCTAACTAGCCTGACAGCTATGATGATACCGTCTCAGGACCAGGGTCGTGTAATTGGCTTTAGCCCATTACATCCTTTTGTCTTTCTCAAGAAATCTTTTACATTTTATTTTTCTTGTCATTATTATTTCAGTAATCCTACCAGGTTGTATAACAATCAGGACTGGTGTACCATTGTCTTAGTTGGGGGTAGTTAACCATGAGCTAGCATAACCAAGGTTTTGGATCCAGTATAACCAAGATGCTAGATGCATCCAAATAGAAGAAACAGTGGGTTTACTGATATGGTAGTTGCCCACAGATATAATTTTAAGAGAGGAAAAGTGAAAGGGAGTTCTTATACATTTGTGGTTGTAGATAGGGATTGTTAACACTTTAGCAATTAACTTTAATAGTGTTTGCATAGTATAGAATATCTTTTATTGATTACAAAGATTAACCATATGAATGCCTTGGATTTATATACCATCCAACTTCCTGGACTTACCTATGCTTACTTGTTTTTAAAACAGTACACTAGATCTTTTTTGGAGTTTATGGGATTGTGACTTGCATATGTTTTTGAAAGGCAGTGGGAACCGTCTCAGTCTCATTGTAAATAGTTTTTGGTGTGATTAATTGACTCAATTATTACAATTAAGGTAATTAAACGATTAATCAAACTTTTTAACTACAATTATTCATTTGATATGCATTATTCAATTTAACTTGATCACATATCCTTTTGATCTGATGGATGATATATGTAATCTCAGGAATTCTACTATTGTCAGAATTTACCCTGACAATATGAGTCACTTTCATGAGCCTGAATATATAACACATACAGTTTAGAAAAGATTTTATCAATCAGATGCCTGCTTCAAATTAATGGATTATTGACAATAGATGTTGACCAACTATAAAAGTTCAATCTATAGCATACCTTAATGTAAATCAACGCCACAATGCCTGAATCATATTATAGATTAATTTCTGTCAATCTGCCATTAGACATTATGCCACCCAACTTCCTTAAATTTGTTTACCATCACCCTTGCACCCTTAAGTCCTAAACAGTTCTCATTCCGCCAAAGCTTTATTTGTTTTATGTTATCTAGCCATTCTGACATAATTGTCTCCATCATCTTTCTCTCATCTCTATCCCAGAAGATGTATTTGATTGATCTATTAATCTATGCTCTATTACACACTAAGCCTTTAAAGCGTGGTCAAAATTTTATTAGCAAGCTAAAATGGGATTAACCTAGAAGATTCATGCGCCGTGAAAACACCAATTAACCAAGCATAGTCCATAGACCAAAGAGCATACTTTAGGGGTGACATACAACAGTTAATTGTACTAGAGGCCATGACACCAGAAACTTTTATTGAAAAAATATAGAGATTCTGAGTTTCTGACGGAATTAGACTCCTATAATTTATGGTTGATCTTTACACGCTGGAATTATGGATTAAAACTACAGTGAGGCTGAAGACAATATGTTTCATAAAAGTGATATATCTTTTCCCAACTACATATTTTTCTTTAAGGTATTATGTCTTCACAAATTTATACTTATTGAACGCTTTATTTACCTGAACATATCTTGCCTTGTTTTAACCCTGGTTGAAACATTATAATTTGCACTACAGGGGCACTTTTGGACAACATTATATACAAAAAGTATCAAAAATGAAATAATAACTGAGTTACTTTGCCATTAGCTATAGGACAAACGTCCACGTCAGCCTATGGATTTTGAAAACCTAGTCAAGACTACTTTCATTTTAGAATTTTAGACATTGAGGAGAGAGATTTTCCTGCAATGGAAATTGTCCCAGTAGGGCCATTTGCATCTTGATCCCTAGTCTAGATGGCTAATGTACCCTATGAACCTTCTGAGGAAGTCTTGGACTGGTATTACGCAGATATCACCTCTCCGCCAATGCTGTCAATGAGAATCACCTAGGAATGTCTAGGAATTATAGAATATAGTTTACATGTACACAAAAATATCGCCATTTTAAGAAATGCCAATGGGCGCGGTGACTAAGAAGATCGCCATTTAGGCACAGATAGTTTAGATAATCTATTGTTACATACACACTCCCATCGCTAGACCATGTAGATACTATCCTGGAAGCACATCAGGATTGATGGATAGGCTGTTTGCTGAGGATTAGTAATGAGACAACCAATAATAAGTGAACCAACTGAATAGTACCTTTTATAGGGTATATTAATTAAAGTTCTGGGTTTGTCTTCCATATGAGATTGACCACAGAAGAAATACCCCCAATGCCCCATAGACCTCGCCGCTACCAATGACCCACTATCTATATCCCATGGCAGCTCAATTCCAATAAATCCACTGGTATTATTTTTTAGTATTTTCTGACTTTAAATTTTTGCAATTATGAATTAATTCACCATATTATCCTGACTTTTTGCATAATTAATCCCTATCAATTTGTTGACTGAGCGCCCAGTTCCCCTAACCAGTCCTTTTACTATTGATAAAAGATTACTAGAATTACTCAGCCAATTAATACCCCAAAGCTGTACCTGATGTCGGACAGAAGGCCATCAAAATGTACCCAACAATAGTCAGATGACCATCCAGTTTCAGCAGCGACGTGAATATTCCATTAGTAGACCATAAATGAGAAATGCCACAAATTTTAGAACTGCAATAAAGGCTCACTTAATAAAGGCCATGTTAAAGATTTTGGGTTGTCCTTGTATTGGAAAGGGATAAATGCAGTAATGCACATTATAGTATCTACCTTTTTTTTTAGTACTAGATGGTCCTTATAGTATCTACCTTCTTCAGAAGAATTTTTGGTTTATGTTTATGACGGATCTTCATCACTGGATGTACCAAAAAAGACTACAGCGGATTTGGTGAATAAAAACTTAAAACAGCTTATTTTCTACCAAGCATTACATTTGTTACAGGGTAAAAAGTCTTATAAAGCTACACCTAATTGTTTGAACTTTACTTGTGCCAACATTTCCCAGTTGTCAGTTGTCCGTTTGAACTCACTTTTGAGAAAATTTATAAAGAATAAGAGTTTAATTTAAGACTGCCATCTGCCCATGTCAATTCTCCAGTTAATGTCCTCAGATCCACCGCCTGCTGCTCCAGCGTGGGGCAGCGGTGCTCCACCTCCCAGCATTTTCCGCCCTGCAGGAAAACGTATTTAGATAGGCTCAAACAGTCCACCAAACTCTACTGGCCGTTTTATCCCCCCACGGGACTTAACGCTCCATCTGGCATGCATCCACCCCTCTCGCCCCCATCCTCTCGCCCTACCTAGATCTAATATCCAATTTTGCCTCCATGTCAAATACAGTCGTTTATTCCTGTATGCTGACAAATCAAAAATTGAAGTGGCCACCTCTGCGTTTGCATCAGCTGGTTTCATCGAATTCCACCCTTTTAAAGGCTATTTTGATATTGGCTTCCAGATGGAGGAGGATGCTGCAGCAGCGGCCTCCACCCCCCTAAAATACAAAAACACCCCCATTCCTACCACCTGAACTCGCCTTCCAACAGATTTTACAATGGTAATGTCATTTGCAAATCTTCCCTCCCACCTCCCACCCCAAATTTTATATGAACAGTTGGTGACAGGGCTTATTGCTTATAGGACACAACCCAACCTTGTCTTCGCTGTTCCTTCTGGTACATAGCGCCTTGCTGCACCTCGCGCCACTGCCACCATGATCTCCCACCACCCTGCCATCGCCCAACAAATTCCCCCCATGCTCATATTGCAGCAGCGCCTGAGCACTTTTTTTGGCTTGGGTGGATAATGGTCGCCAAATTTGTCCCCTCTGTTTGGGACTCGACCATTCCAAAAATCCTGCCCCTGAGCCACATCCTCTGATGTGTGTCTGGAGCCAAATTCAGTGGGTCCCAAATGGGGCGTTTTGCTGCCCCCTCCCACCCAACATTCTAAATTGATGGGCCAGAGTGAAAAATCGGCCCCCACCAAATTGACTAACCACATTCACCCACCCAAATCTGCCCCCACCAATCAGAGTCAGGCTTGGACCACCATTCGCTCCCAAGTTGCTCAGTCGATTCTTGCCCACCCCAACTTTTTATCCTCTATTCTTGTGAACCAAAATCCATGGGACCTACTGGCCAAAATTAACAAATCAGGTAAAGTTATCATGAGTGAACAAACTAGTCAACCTCTCAGCAGTTTCGATTATGGTCAGGCCAAATTTTTCCTTCCTGATTTAAACAATAACCCACCCCCCAAAAGCTTCACTCCACTACCAAATGCTGCCCCCTACCAAAACGGCCACCAGCTCGCCTTAGCTGTGGTGGCCTAACAACATTACACAAACCTATGCAAAGCAGTGGCCAAAGCAGTGGCTAAACTTTATGAAGGGCTGCCAACACTCTACTTCCCCCCTGATTTCCCTGAATCTCCCTGCATCGACATCTCAAAGTTGTTTGACGATGCCAAAGCCACTATCATGCATGTCGCCAAACTAGCATAATTTAACCCATCTGCTAAATTCACCCACCAGAGTATCTCCAATTTTTGCCAAACTCCCAAAAGCCTGCATTCAAGCTGAATTTCACATTGCGGAATTTGTTGGAGCAATATACCGCTCAGCTTGATGAAGAAGTTGATAACTTGTACTACAATGTCCTTCACCCCCACTAAACGGATGCCCCAATGCCCTGGCTCTCCACTTGGGTCCATTTTTCAACCAAAATGACATGGCCATGGCGGATTTGTCTGAGGACAAACTGCCTGACCCCCCCTCACCATCTGCCATGGTAGGTTAGCAGTTTCCGCTACCCACCTGGTTTGCAGTTTAATTTTATCTTTCCGTTTATTTTTGATCGGATTTTATTTTTTATGATTTTAGTAATGTCTGTCCCCTGGTTGGCATACTTTGAATAAATATTAACATTTCCCAGTTATAAATTCTATTGCAACATTATGGTTTTCACTACAAGTGGCACTTTCAAAAAAACATAGATATAAACCATGGGAGCCAATACCTTGAGTTAAGAACTCAACTGTTTTACTATCAGCTTTGGGGATAAATACCCACTTAATCCATTGACTTAAAGGAGTCCAATCGAGACCACTTTCCCTCAGCATTTCAAATAACAAGGAGAGCAACGCTCCCACTATGGATCTCATTCACGAAGGGCCCCTAGCCTCACAATCTCTATATACTGGATGGCTAATGTACCCCCCAAACACACCAAAGAACTCATGGATGTCTTATTCATGGGTACTTTCTCTCTGTTAAAGCTTTTAGTGATCCCACATGGGGATGCTAAGAGTCTATAAAGCCCAGACCTATCTTTATGAGAACTATTGTTTATTACAAAAAATTACAAAGCCAACATAATTAAAAAGAGCTCACTCAGATGCAAACAGTAAAATGACTGCACAATACATCCATCCATCAATCTACCAGACCATGCAGATATTCTACCAGCAGTACATTGAGATCAGAAAAATTTTCAAGTTAATAGAGGCTTAGCTCTAGAACAAACAGCTACTGTGGACTGATTGAATGCAAGCTCTAAGAAGTACATTTGGTTCTTTTTCCCAACCAACATCAGGCAGGTGAAGCCATCCAATGAGTAGATGAACTTGCTGACCAACTGAATGACAAATTGGCTCACATCTAGCAAGATATTAGACTAGTGTGGGGATTCATCACGATTAGTGGCTGACACAACTCATCACTGAGGCTAGGTCAGAGTACATGAGATCAGAAGTGACGTGGCATATAATTATGGAAACCCTTGATCAAGAGGCTCACGCTTAAAGGAGTAGCACTATCAGGAAGTTGCTAGAAGAATTAGACTGGCAGTACAGTCACCTCTTGAGCAAAGTGATCAATCACCTAATCCAAATTTAAAACCTTGAGTGGAGCACTAAGCTGGTCAGGACATACTCCAAGGCCTTGAAGAAGTCTGAAAGGTACCATTAAATCTTCTAACTGCCTGTATGGAGATTTTAGCTCATCAAACAGTATGCATGAGCACAGGGCCTGAGAATCATACACCTCATTGTGGAAAACATTGCCTTATAAGCCTAATTTGCAACTTCATAATTAATACTATCAGAGGTCAAACAATCCTTTGATAACGAGCTCCAATACTTTTCTGAAAAAACTAGAACAGTTCTGGGACGAAATCATAGGTGAACTCTGTAGATGCCTACTTGGCTCACTGAAAAATGAAAGGAAATCTTTTAATGATGCACACAAGCTAGTCTAATGGACTCAGAATCTGAAGATAATGAGGCACTCGTGGGGCAAAATATTCTGCAAGTTCAGACTCTAATACCCAATCCAAAAGATTAAATTAAACTGCTATTCTTGAAAATCTTATTCATACCGCTCCAGCTGCCCCAGAGCACCCTGTTGAAATTCAGCTTCCAATGCCCACCATCAAATAATCCACATTGAATGCCTAAACTCTGACTCTAGAATTAGTGGTGCAGACCTGCCACCTGCGCCACAAATCTTTAATTGAGCCATTAAGGACGCCAGCAATTTTAGGGTTAATACCTTAAATTTGCCAAAATATTAAGTGGGGGATATCACACCTCCTTGTCACTATTTGAAGTTAGTATGGATGGTGCGAGTGACAAAATTTACTGATGACCTTATTGACTTGTTGGACCTGTAAAGCCAGGAGTTAGTGATGCCTAAAATTAACAAGACTGGGGTGTCATACCCGTTTGCAAAAAAACATCATACACGGATCTGGTGGAGCGGAGATAATGTATACCAAGAAGACCGCATTCATTGGTATATCTTTCAAGAAGAATGAGCATATCTTATAGAACAATAACCTTTTTACATTGATGCTCAGGTGCCTAAAGCGCTTAAAGTTTTGAATATTTATGATGCTTAGATCATCCTTTGAAACGCCTGTGAACCATATAAGAACTATAATGGTTCATGTTACATGTGTCAAATGACAATACAACATATTACAAAAATTAATTTGCCTGCGCTACTTTGCTGTGACCTTCAATGCGCCCAACAAAGGTTATTGTGATAGCAGGGAAGTCCAATGTAAACCTCTCAAACTAGACACTGAGGAGATCTGACTGCCTTTAACTGAACCAGAGAAACAGACATCTGCCTTTATTATCTGCTATTAATGCAGAGTGAAAGGGTACTACGTGAGCCAGTGCACTGCAAAGGGATCAAACCCCAAGATGCATCACATAAGAATAATGGAACTGGAGAATGGGGAAAAAGTTAGTAGAATAGAACAAGAATCTAACTCCGCCAAATACCAATATATCCCTGGGCAATCCCACGACGCCATGACACCCTAGACCTCTGACCTGTTGTGGCTAATGATCTACTTGAAGTCACCACCTCATTACATTGGGAGGGTCATATTGACCTAGTAACCAATGTGATAACAGAACCTTATGTAAAACAGTGAAACAGCACAATTTACCAGTTGTTTCTGGTGAAATGATAGAACTAAATTGAGCCAATGCAGACATTCCCCTTGGCCAACTGAAGAAAACCAGATCGCTACTCTGCGATGATTTAAAATCATATTTGGGCCAGGCTGATAAGCTTAGAATAAGCATAATAGATACCAATGATATTTACTAACCTGAGTGTACTTAAGTTGATGTTAGTGTGGGATTAGTTTAAGTCATAGCTATGTAGATATCGGAGCCCCATAAACATTGTATCAACTAAATTAGTAAAAAAACTGGGACCATGCTGGATATTGGCCATTGCTTAGAAGATGAAACTGCGGGCCCAACTCAATTACTTTACTAGGCTCTTACAGCGTGATGCCCATAAGGTTTGAATCTACTTTTGTATTGGCCCCTGCAACCATCTTAAAGAACACCTATTATGACTTCCTTATTGGAACCGCCTTCATGTGGATGTTTGGCGTCAAGACCAATTTTGAGGAAAACAATCTGGAATTTCTTAAACAGAACTTGCTGATGTACTATCAGTGCAGAGACCAGCAGATGGAGAAATGAGCTCCTCTGTTTGTAAATCTGGCCCTCAAAGACTGAATTATCTCATCAGATATTAAAAAGGGCGTGGCTTTGCTCAACATTTACTGAATCAAAATTTTGAATTAGAAGGCATCCCACTGAGGGCTGAATGACATCTTACCACTCTGCCCAGCCATCAGGTCATATTGAAATGGACACTAAACTGCACATACCATTTGGTATATATGTTAAGTGATCACTCCCTTCAATTTCTCCCACAAAGAACTAATAATAGCTCCTGAGCTCATTCTCATGAATAATATTAAGATCAGCATATTAGCCAACCTCCACTCATATTATTCATATAAAACAACGCCAATTTGTCGTCTTTTTACACTTCCTACCAATGGAAGAGGTGTGAGATGTACATGAGTTTGGAACAAGGGAGGAGTTCAGGTTAAAGAAAGAAAGAGCGAGGTTGTTTTTTCAGTCATACCTTGAAAGTCCCTTAACAGCCTGTTGGAAGAGGAAAATGATCATGTGATGTCTTTCCAAACAAAATACAAACTTTTGCAACAGACAACTTTAATTTGGGATGCGCCAAAAATTTGTTACATTGCATCAATACCAGAAATCAACTTCCAATCTACCTTCACCCTATACACTGGTCCAAGATGGCAGATGAATTTATAACAAAGAGATCAACCAGCTGGTGCGTAGAGGCATGCTTTGCTACCAAAAAATCCATGGGTGTCGCCAGTTCTAATTCAAAAGATGTATGAATTTAATTGAGTGTTAATTAATTACCAGCGTCTCAACAAAGAAATTAAAAAGGATAATGCCCTCTCTCACGAATTAACATTGCATTTAAATGACTTAGTAAAGCTAAATAACTCCTCGCCATCAATTTGATCTCTAGCTACTGGCAGATAGAGCTGTGGCGAAAAAAGAAAAAGAAACGCGTCATTATAATAATGCAAGGGCTTTCTTAACCCATGTAAATGCTGAAGAGGCTATGTAATGCTCCAGTCACATCCCAACAAGCCTCAGACAGCATATTAGAAGATCTGAAAATTTCTTGTGTCTTGGTTTTTATAGATGGTATTAACATTTTTTTTAATGACGTTTGGAAAACATTTGCATCATTTAGATAAAGTTTTCCACAGACTCGCCTCCATCATCTGAAATCAAACTCGAAAATGCAACTTCTTCAAAGACCAACTCAAGTACCTGCACTTTGTTATTAACAAAAAGGGATTATGGCCCCAGACAGCCATAGTGGAGGCCATCAAGAAGATCAGGTTGCCAGCCAGTAAGAGGGGCATCCAGGGTTTCTTGGTGATGGTCAGCTACTACTGGCTGTCCATAGAGATTTTTAGTAAGATAGGGGAAACACTATTCCATCTTTTGAAGAACAGTACCCAATTTGAGTGGACACCAATCTGTCATCTGGCATATGACTGACTCCGCACCTGTCTTATTTAGCACCAATATTGTACCTGATTTTTGGTAAACTGTTTCTGATCCAGATGGATGCATCACTTAATGCTTTAGGAGCTGTGTTGTCCCATATTGACGATAAAGGGATGGAACACCCTGTAACATATTTCAGTTGAACGCTAGATGTACACAAGTAGAATTACACATCACTGAGAATAAATGTCTAGCAGGTATTTACGCCTGAAAGCAATTTAGGGTCTACGTCCATGGAGTAGTTTTCAGGGTGGTAACTGACCACTACTCGTTTAGATGTCTGCAGAACCTCAAAGAGCAGGGGGTAAGTATAGCTCTCTGGGCATAGAAACTACAGGCGTAAGGCTTAGGGTTTCAAAACTGGCTGAGGGTGAAATACCTAAAAGCTGACGAACTATCTAGACTACTAACCGTTTCATCACCCACTGACCTGGCAGTTGGCCTTTACAATAAAATGTTGAGCAAAAATTACAATAATTAGCCCATAGAAATACAGAGATCCTTAGATAATGATGTGGAACACCGCCATTAAAGATGGAAAACTTTTCAAATCAACAGGAGGCCCCTGAGTATATTATATTGCAACCCACCAAAGTATGGATATGATCATAAGGGCTACAAATCCATGATCCACGAATGACACAGGAAGATGTCTGATAATTAAAACAAAACGCTTGCTGAGAATAGATGAACTTAAGATCCATGAAGCTCTTGGCTGATGTAAGAATGTCAAGTGGAAGTGCCATATTGGAAAAGCACATCATGTCAACTAAATAAACCAAAATTTCGCATTCCACACCATGTTGATCAATGTCAGGGGATACCTAACACTGGCGAAGGCCAATTTAAGTACATTGTGGTCACCATTGATCACCTCACAAAATGGGTCAAAGGCAAGCTATGTAATATCTGGGGGCAGCGACAACTACAATATTTATTATGGAGCACATCATTTACATGCACAATTTATAAAAGAGAACAAGCATTACTGGTTGCATAGCATTGTTCATGTAAAGGGCTATAATCTGAGCCCCTAAAAAAGGGATAGCACCATAGGTGAAATAACGGATCTGTTGGCATTGCTGGCATCTTAGAAGGAACAGAACTAACAAAGAGAGTCCTAAAATGATAGACACAGACTGGTTTCATGCCTAGGATAAAGCTTATAATCAGTACTCTTTTTGAGATCTTATTTGTTCCTCAAGATGTTCTAGTGCCAGATTCAAAGATTTATAAATGAAATAATTTAAGAATAAAAGATCTATTTTGGAGTTTGTGGGTTTAATTAGTTAGAATTATATAACATAAGATGAAGTTAAAATTAAATAGCTTCCATTGTAATAACTATAGGACGGCGTCTTGGTTATCACCAAGAACTTCATATAGGCCTTAAGGTAATATGGCGTATTTTGAGGCATCTGGAATTAGTACAACCTCTTCAGTAAATTCTTCTGACCATTGAGTGGATTCTCGAGGCACTGGATGAGTTTTGTCGGGCAAACAGCATGTAAGAATTAGACTGGCCTGCCAGCCTAGGTGCCAAAGCACCCAAACAGCAAATCAGAAGGCCAAAGGCTCTGCTTCTGGTACAACGGATATGAAACTGAAAAAGGATTTTCACTAATAACTGCTGGTGAGCCAGAATCTCATGCAGGCACAAAATAGAATACCAGACAAACATGGCCGTTAACCCCAAGGGGTATGAGAGTGTCAGCAGAAAAGGCAGTTTAATTTACAAAATATAAAAACTAAATTTTTGGGAAAGGTTTTTAATGGAAAATTTAAGGAAGAAAAATCAACCAACAATTTTCTCAGTGCAAAGCAATTGATTAAATAGTGGTCAATTGGAGAGGAAACAAGCTGGGATCAGGTCCCTCAAATTTGACCTAACTGGCGAATTATTTGGGAATGGGAGCAGATAAGTTCACTGGGAAATGACATCAAAGAATTTGGCGGCAGGCTGAGTTGCTGTCAGTTCAACATCAAATGCCTGAACTGAGACTTGACTGCAATTCCAGCAGTTAACACGAGGGCATCTAACCTGACGAGCAATGGGAATCCCCCAAGGCCACCCCACATAGGGGTGGGCCCATTTGGTTGGGAACAGGTTTGGGATGCCAACCTGCCCATGCCCAGTCACTGGGCCATTTGTTCAGTTAAAAATGTTGCATTGGTTGCAACATCTGATTGGCTGGGAGGGGGCTTCAAACTATTGCTGATGGTGTTCAACACTGCTACCTGCAAATCAAGGATCATACCTGACAATTTTGGAAGGGGGTTAATTTTAATGATTGAGGCATTGACTGAATCAAAATCATCGGTGATTCCAGCTGATGAGTCAATCTTCATTCCTTTTTGACTATGTGAGTCCTGATCATCGGGCTCATTTCTACTAGTTTTTAACTGATCAACTTCATTTTGGAAATTTCGGTGCAAATTTCCCTGATCAGGTGTATGAGTTCAGGAGAGGAAAACGTGGGAACTGGGGGAGGAACCCAAAGAGGGAAGGCTGTTACCCAGCGTTTATCTACCACATGGGCTAGATCGCCCTGGGTGATGAGAGGTACCACCACCCTCTTTGGAGCCTTTTTGTTTGGAAATGGGAAGAGGGCCCAGTCGACACAAAGGGGCTGTTCCCCTGGACTTACATTACCCTTCCCTTTTTCCAAAGGGAAGGCACCGCCACTGGGAAACTGCACGAGGGCCACATTCTTGTGCGCCTTGGGTAGCTTAATTGCCATTACCATAGCAACCTTCTGGGGGGATGGGGGGCTTTAGGGTGGGATTCGTGGAATGCCTCAACCAACTCCATGCAGTTAGCGCAATTGTGAGCCTTAACCCAACTGTTCTCATAAGCTGGATACCATTTCCAGGCCACAATATACTTGACTGACCACCAAGATTTGTGGGACGCTAATATGTTTTCCACCTCAGCTTCTTCTGCATCCTCGATCACAATAGGTTTTGGTTTGGTGGGTTGATCCCCTTGAACGGGGACAACAGGAACACATGATTGATGGGATGTTTCCAATGAGCCGGCAGTTTCAACTGAAATGCACCATTACCCAAGTCTTCCTCCACCAGGTGGAGACCCAAACGTTTGCTTGCAAACTTTCAAGAAGGTATCAGCATCTGCAGGTGGTGAGTGTCCTACATGACGTGAGAACCCACCATGATATAATGACTGGGAAGCCGTTTTCAATCTGCGAACCTCTTATAGTCATTGATAGTTTTTTCAAGGTGTCCCCAGACTAAGTACTGGGTTGACCAGATATGCTCAACGTGATCTGCAGCAGCGGGAACCTCTGGGCATATACAAGGACCAACTGAAAAGGAGGAGTTATAACCTAGCTTTGCCTCGTAGAGAGAAAACCCCATAGAGGCGTGAGTTCCATTGTTATAAGCAAACTGGGCTAGGGGGAGGTCATCAGCCAAGTATCCTGGGTGGCTGAAGCGTAACAGCACAAATACTGTTCCAAAATTTGGGTAATACGCTCGGTTTGCCCATTGGTTTGTGGGTGGTAAACAATGGAGCGACAGGGGGTGATTCCTAGGATGGATAATAGCTTATTCCAAAACCGTGCTGTAAATCAGGGTCCACAGTCACTGATGATCTCCTGTGGGAGACCAAACATTGAGAACATATGGCATACAAAGAGCTTAGCGGTCTCTTCAGATGTGATCGCAGAAGTACAGGGAATAAAAAGGGAAAATTTTGTGAAACAATCAACCACCACCATCACTGCTGTAAAAACCTTTAGAACAAGGGAGTTTGACAATAAAGTCCACAGACACTGATGTCCATGGACCCTCCACCTGTTGTAATGGGTGTAGGATTACCTTCCTTCCTGAGCAGTCTGACTTTGCCCAAGCATAGGTAACACAATCAGTGATCCAGATCGGAACTTCCTTCATCAAGCCTGCCCAGTTATAGGTTCGCTTAGTCAGATTGATGCATTTTTTGTTGCCCAGATGTCTGATCATGGGAGGGTCATGATGCGTACAAAATACCTCAGTTTGGAAAAGAGGGGGACCCAAATTCCCAACCTAAAAATAGATGAGTCCCTCCACCAAGGAGTACAGAGAATGTTTAGGATTTTGAAGGGTCAATTGCTCGAATAACTCCACCCCTTCAGGGCAGGCCATTTGGCCAGCTAAGACCTGAGCCACAAGTGGGGCATCAGGGGCGAGGGCAGCCAAAGAAATGATGGGGGGAACAATTGTCAAAATTTGGGAGCTGGAATAATGATAATAAGATCCACTTCTTCTGAATCTGTGGGACAATGAGTGGGGTTTCAGCTGAGGAAATTGGGAAGTACATTAAGCGCACCTTTTACAAATTCATATTTAAAATTAAAACTGCACCAGTCCTGATAGGTTCATGCTTGCTGGTGTGCCAATTTCTGGGGTTTACGAAAGTACAAGAGAGCCTGGTGATCCATGCGGACCGTTAACTCATGTTGAGCACCCTGTAACATATACCTCCAATGAGTTAATGCCCAAGCTACGGCTGCCAACTCCTTGTTGTAGATGGCCCAAGGCTGCTCCATAGAGGTAAACTTCTGGGAAATATAGGCGACCAGATGTTCCAAGCCATCATGTTCTTGGAGTAACACCGCTCCCCTGCTACCAAGGAGGCATCACATGAAACAATATATGGCTTGGCGGGATCCGCGTGTTTCAAAATGGGAGGGGATAAAAAACACCTCTTTGATTGATTTGAACGCCTGTTGGCATTTGGGCGACCAGCGGAATGGTACATTCTTTCCTGTAAGGGGGTGGAGCGGGGCAGCAAGCTGGGAAAGCGCTGAGGAAATTTTATTAAAAAATGATGGTAACCAAGAAATTTTATAATTGTTTCTGGGTTGTTGGAGTTGGCCATTCTTGGATAGCGTCCAACTTATTGGGAGGAATCACATAGCTATCTACAAGGATGAATTACCCAAGAAAGGTAACTTTTTCCTTATAGAACTCACATTTGGAAGGCTTAATGAACAAGCCTGCCTTATGCAAGGCGGCCATTGCTTCCAAGTCAATAGCGTGTTGTTTGGGAGTCAGGGAGTGAACCAGAATGTTGTCAATATATGCAACCGCGCAAGTAAACTGGAGGTCACCCAGTACATTATCAATCATGCGTTGAAACGTAGGGGGGCATTCTTCAGCCCAAAAGGCATTACGCGGAATTGGAAAATGCCTCACTTCATCCAGATCGCTGTTAACCATTCTTGCCCATTCATTACCCAATTCTGGTTAAAAGCGCTGACAAGATCCAGCTTGGAAAACACCCAAGATTTTAGTGATTTCTTGGCTTATCGTCTGCTCTAAATGGAGGGGGTAGGGATCAGAAACTGTGACTTTATTTAAGTGTCCATAGTCCATGCAGGGGCAGAGGGAACCATCGGCTTTTTTAGCAAAGACAATGGGAGATGTGACTAGCGATGTCTCTTTAAACAGCCACTATTTTTTCAACATATTGTCCAACCAAGTGTTGAGCGCAGCCTCCTCCTCTTCTGTGTGGGGATACAACGGGCAGTTGATATTCACCAACTCCACCATCATATGGAATCCACAATTGAATCTAGTGTGAGGAGGCAGATGATCCGCCTTTTCAGAATCAAAAATGCTTTGATAGCGCATTAAACTTTCTGGAAAATCAGATGTTATGCCTGAAGGAGGGACGAGGGAAGTGATAGAACTGCGACCTTGAGCATTCTTAAGAGTGTCAATTAGGGGGAATTTACTCTCTAGTTGATCATTAACAAATGACAGCATTTTGGACTCCAGGTGGATCTTGACATTTTGCCGGCGCCACCATCCCACTCCTAAGATCACCAGAAACGCTAAGCTTGGCATAGCAGAATTGCAGTTACAGAAGCTGAACTAGTGTATTGAAAATGTGATTGGTCAGCGAACCAGGTATGAGGCTTGGGAGGCTGATGACACAACCATCACTGAAGAGCCTGCATCCAGGTCAAGTTCCAATTGCTGTGCCAATTCTACACTCATAAAATTGCCCCCGGCTCCAGTGTCCACCAGGGCCTCAAAGGAGATGTGATGGGACCCAAAACTAATCTTCACGGGTAATAAGAAGTAATCGTAGTTCTCTTTTTTGTAGTTGTGGATGAATCCAGTGATACAGAAGAGATAGTAGTGGGGTCAGGGGAAACCGCTAGGCTCTTGTGGGGGGTAAACTCGTTGCATGTCAGGATGTCAGATCCTACTGACAAGGGCAAAATAGCCACAGCTACTATGTGGTGTGGGTTTGAAGTTTTTGAGTGGAACAGGACTATTGTGAACAGGGAAAATCTTCTTCACAACCTGGGTCAGTTGAAAAGGAGGGGCCATTGCTGCACTAATCTCTACAAGAAAGGCAAGAAATGGTTAAATATAATGGTTGGTTGATTATGTCAGGCAAACAGTATGTAAGAATTAGAATGGCCTTCCAGCCTAGGTGCCAAAGAACCCAAAAGCAAACCAGAATGCCAAAGGCACTGCTGCTGGTATGACGGATATGAAACTGGAAAGGACTTTTACCAATAACTTCTGGTGAGCCAGAATCTCATGAAGGCACAAAATAGAATACCAGACAAACATGGCCGTTAACCCCAAGGGGTATGAGAGTGTCAGCAGAAAAGGCAGTTTAATTTACAAAATATAAAAACTAAATTTTTGGGAAAGGTTTTTAATGGAAAATTTAAGGAAGAAAAATCAACCAACAATTTTCTCAGTGCAAAGCAATTGATTAAATAGTGGTCAATTGGAGAGGAAACAAGCTGGGATCAGGTCCCTCAAATTTGACCTAATTGGCGAATTATTTGGGAATGGGAGCAGATAAGTTCACTGGGAAATGACATCAAAGAATTTGGTGGCAGGCTGAGTTGCTGTTGGTTCAACCTTAGATGCACAAACTAAGACTTGACTGCATTTCCGGTGTTTGGTGTGATGGTGTCTAACCTGATGAGCAATGGGAATCCCCCAAGGCCACCCCACATAGGTGCAGGCACATTTGGTTGGGAACAAGTTTGGGATGCCTAACCCGCCCATGCCCAGTCACTGGGACATTTGTTTGTTTAGAAACATTGCATCAGTTGCAACATCTGATTGGCTGGGAGGGGGCTTTGAACTATCACCAATGGTGTTCGATGCTGCTACCTGTGCATTGGGGATCATACCTGATGATTTTGGAAGGGGTTTAATTTTAATGATCAAGGCATTGACTAAATCAAAATCATTGGCAATTCCAGCTGATGAGTCAATCTTCATTCTTTTTGACTATGTGGGTCCCAATTATTTAGCTTGTTTCCACTCATTTTTGGACTGATTGACTTTATTTTGGCAATTTTAGCACAAATTTCCCTGATCAGGCGTATGAGTTCAGGAGAGGAGAACCTGGGTACTGGGGGAGGAACATGAGGAAGGAGGGCTGTTACTCAGCGTTTGTCTACCACATGGGTGAGATCGCCCTGGGTGATGAGAGGTACCGCCACCCTCTTTGGAGCCTTTTTGTTTGGAAATGGGAAGAGGGCCCAGTTTACACACAGGTGCCATTCCCCTAGAATTACAAGTTTATTCACATTTTAATTTACTAAAATCTATAGATTTTTGCCTTGCTCCAAAAGCTGCTTAATTTTGATGATTTTTCAGGGGTTTCTGGTTTTGTAAACCCTACAGTAAACTCTTCTGAACGTTGAGTCTAAACTTAAGGCGTTAATGAGTTTTTCACATTTTATTGATTAAAATTTGCCCCAAATTTGATCTGTTTTATTATTGTCAATTCTCGCCATTCAGAGCTCCATCTGTCAAAACTTCCATTTAAATTCTTTGATCTTCTGGTTTCCAATTACTTAATACATCAGAATAGTTAATTTAGGCCTTCATATCCCTATAGGTAGATATGGAGGTAATGTGACGATCTGGTAAAGTCTTGACTGTCACATCTCTCCCCTCTAAGATACAATCCTTGGTGGTGGCGGTGGTAGGAATTATTTGCTTCTGCTTTCTAAAATTTGATGCAGATGTGGGCGTCTTGGGAAGCTCAGGACAAATAATTATTTCTGGTCTGCTGGTGGAGCGGGATATTTCTTCAGAACAGGTTTTGATCTTTTGGGCATACATCCAGCTATGCAACATTATTTCCTTTTGGGTACCTCTTGGCAGGTTGAGAAATACAGGGTATGTGGGCTTGGTGGCTGGAATGTGGGTTTTAGGAACTGGAATTTTTGCCTAGGGTTTGTTGCATGGAGTGATTCTGAGGCATAGGCCAGTCCAGATGACCTTTTAGGTGATTAGATGGGCAAATCACTCCCTTATGGGGAGGGGATGATAACCATAAACATAACTGGTCCAGGAGGATGGCTATCAGGAGAAAGCAAAAAACTAATACAGGAATGTTGGGCAAAGGGCACCATTACCCCCCACCAGCCAACCATAGCACAGAAAATCCCACCACGTGCCCATATCCGATCTACACCAGATCTCTTCTTTTGGGCTCAAATTTACATTGGCCGCACAGCTTGCCCCCTCTACCATGAGTTGGATCATTCCAAAAAAGCCTATCGCTACAAATCAAGAAAAATTGGAATCCACCAAGCCCATACGTGAGGCCACACAAAATGTGTTTGAGTGGGGATTTTGGCTGCCCCCACCCCCTCCAGCGAAATGCTCAAAAAATCAGGTAACCTTTGCAACCAAAGCCCAAGCCAGCTTAATTTCCAACAATATACCCAACCAGGAGCTTGTTTGGACCCAAATTTAATACAACCAATTTTCCGCCCAAAAAATTACCCAACCAATGCCACATCTCTCCGAATCAATCATACTCAACAAAAATCCCTAGGTCTTATTGGATGAAATAACCAAATCTGGGGAAATTGTCCCATCACCTGACTTTCCAATTAATTTGGAGCCATATCTACCTTCAGATTTTGATGCCCTATTCCCACCCAAGAAATATGTCCCAAAACCTACCACTACCCCATTATAGAGTGACCAGCAACTTGCTGAGGCTGCGGTGGCCTCACCTGAAAGCCACCATCTCCATAAAGCTGTGGCACTCTCAATAGCTGAATTTAAAGTAGGGCTACATTTAACTGATTTCCCTGCCAATTTCCATGAGGTTGCAAAAATCAAAATTGAACGATTAAGAGATACTGCCACCTCCACTGTTAAGAATGTTGTTGCACTGGCAGAATTTTTCTTCACCACACTTATCACCAAAGCCAATATCACAAAATTTTCCCAGCTTCCCAATGCGCGCATACAAGCCAAACACCATGTTGCCGACTTTTGGAGGCTTTGCTCCAGGCCCAGATTGTTACTAGAGAACTTAACAATTATAGATTTCAAATTGACCCACATCCAGCGGATGCCCCAACCACCTTGCTCTCAGCTTTGATCCACCTCTTCAATGCTGAAGATAAAATTGATAATACACCTGATCCCCCCTCCCCCTCCGCCATGGTGGGATAAGCGGTTCTTGGCTGCTACACCTTGTAGACTAATTTCCCTTTTTTTAGGGTTTCTAGCCAATCATTTAGGGCGTTTGGTTTGTGTTTTCAGATTTATTATTTGTTTTTTTTGTGTCAGTAATGTCCATCGCCTGGTCGGCTTACCTCAGATAAAATTTATAAATTTAAATACAGGCATGTTTTCCTTCATGAAACTGAATTGTTGCCAATGGAATATAGGAATAGGGTAAGAACTTCATATAATGTGACAGAAAACAACTTCATATGGATGCATAACATTGTTTATTAATAGGGCTATAATCTATGCCCCCAAAAAAGAGATAGCACCATAGGTAAAATTGCAAATCCGTTGGTTATGCTGGCATCTGGGAAGGAACAGTAACAACCAAGAGAGTCCTAAACTAGATAGACACATGAAGGCGTCATCACTAGAGGGCAGCAGCATATAATTAATGCCCTTTTCAAGCTCTTGGGTTTCCTCACGGCGTCTATAGTGACAGAACTAAGATTCTAAAATGAAAATGTTTTTATGATTGATTATCTGTTTTGAAATTTGAGTATTTTCAATAGGGAATATATTTGTTGAGATATGAAGTTAAAAAAATAAACTTTTACTGGGAATATATATGGAATGACGGCTTGGTTGCCAAACTATACTTTTTGGGTTTCTGAGGGTAATGCGGCTGATTTGAGGCCTCTAAATTTACAACACCTCTTCAGTAAACTCATTATAAATGCCATGAGAATTCCTAAGGCGTCATAATATTTTTTTTGCATTTAATTTTAATGAAATTAATTGAATTTCGCCTTGCTTTTTGATCTGCGCAATTTACTTTAGTTTTCAAGGTTTCCTGAATTGATCCAACCTCTTCAGTATACTCTTCTGAACGTTGAGTGGATTCTTGAGGTGTTAGATGAGTTTCTCACATATGATTTACTAAAATTTATTACTTTTCGTCTTGCTTTCAATCTGCTCAATTTTATAATATTTGAGGTTTCTGGATTTTCTCCAACCTCTTCAGTAAACTCTTTTGAACACTGAGTGGATTCCTGAGGCGTTAAATGTGTTGTCTCACATTTAATCCATTTAAAAATGCGTCAATTTTAATCTGCTCATTTTTTGATACTTTTCACCGTTCAGAGCTCCATCTGTCATAACTTCCCTTTGAATTCCTCGATCTGTCAATTTTTAATCAATTACACTGTCAGGATAGTTAATTAAGGTCTACCTACACTTATAGGTGGATTTGGAGGTAATGTGGCAATCTGGTGGGAACTTTATTGTTGAACAGAATCCCTAAGCTCCTTTTAATGGATAATGGAACTAACCTCGCTTAACAAGTAGTCACAAGCTTAATTTTGATAGGGCTCTGAAAGGAGCTATCAGCGCCCTATCATCCTAAAACCAACGTAATGGTGGAATAGTCATTAGTTTCTTAGTTGGAATCTTACTGAAATTGGCATCGGGCAAACCTTTCAGTTGGAACTTTCTTTTTCCTTCTGCCATCTTCGCTTACAACATCACATTCCATTTGTCCATGGACGATCACTGTTTCAGCTTCTGTATGGGTGACAGCATGCACTACCCCACATTTATATATTCCTGTGTCTATGGAGAGAATGACCGCAGCCAATATTTAGAAAAACATCTTAAAATTGTTGTTCAACCTAAATACTGAGTCTTAATCAAATGTGCTGACCAGGAAAATGTGATACTTAGATCGTGCCAACTGAAATTGCCATTCCCAACCCTGCTTCAGCTTAAAAGAGCGAGTGCTCTACTATTACAATCATAGGGTTGGTCAGATTAGTAAGCTTAGTGGGATTTCTGATCACTTAGATTGCTCTCATGGTGCTGGCTCAGAATCCAAAAATTAAGGCAGACGTGGTAGGCTTACTATGTCACGTTTTCAAAGAGAAAGGGAGCCAAAGTTCCCCCTGAGTTTATCAACCTCAACCCTTGGTATAGAAGAGACAACTTAAATTTTAATTAATTTTTGGGCTATTAAGGTAAAAGATATATTATTAAAATAGAGATTTGAGTATTTAAAGTAACTCAAAGGCTAAAAGTGAGGGAGGAAAGATTCTTAGAAAGCAGATAAGGGAATAAAAGGTGATAGATGCCTAGCTCAAAGTAAACGTATTGGCATCAACTGCTAATAGAATAATAATAGATTGTATATGTTAATGATACATAATTGGATGATAATCCTATGGTTTTGGTCGCCCATAATCAAAGGAGTTGAAATATTATATTTGGAACAAACTTCAATACTTTTTAAACTAGTAAAATAAAAGTGATGAAAACATCATCACTCACTCTTACTAACTGGAACCTCAGCATAATGCTGACAATATGATTATCCTTGGTATAAGTCGCTTGTAAATTCCTAAATAGTATATGATTTGGTTTCAGCTTTTAAAATGGTATCCTGCCAAGAACTCACATTAAACATATATATCAGTTTTGACATTCTTAGCTTTATTTACCAGTGTCAAGTCAAACCTATTAGCTATAATAAATCAATAATTTGTTTTTGTTATCAGGGATGATCCTCAACACTTAAAATTGGCTCAACTCTAGTGATTGAGGAGCCCAATTCAGCATTCACTAATAAATTAATACTAGTGAGTCACAACACCTAGAAGAGGCTTCACCCATTAAAGGTCACATGCCTAACAGAACCTCCTTAAAAACTTGGTTAGGGGTAAGGAAGAGGGACAGGGGTATCAAGCAGTGGTTACTGGAAAGACATAAGCGGCGGGTGCAACTGAATGCTTGGCCTATATTTTAGACTGAGACATTAATTGCCAGTATTTAAGAAAAATAACAGGGATTGCCCTGGAAAATTAGAAATATCTGGTAAATTGAAATAGCACACCAAATTTATGGTGAGCACAACAGAAAATGCAATATGTTTGTTAATTTTAGATAAGCTTTACTCAATTTAATAACAGACTAGATTGGATTTTATTTAACTGGCTCAACTCAACTTAATAAGGAGCCCAACTTAGATCAAATAATATTAACAATAATTAAATAGAAATCAAAATTAGGTGGAGAAATCAGCATCAAACCCCATTTTCTAATCGCTGACTTTGGCATTCCTACTGTTAAAATAAGTACGTGTCAAGAGAATACTGGCCTGTAAGTGTGGGTGCTTTAGAATCCACAACAACAGGAACAGACTTTTGAGCGCATAACCAGAGTTGGTTGGGAAGTATGGGGGAGGGTAAGCGTCATTATGAGGTTGAGGGTTTTAACAGTTGGGGTTAAGCTAGCACCTAAGGTTTCCTCCATCCTGGAGGCCATCAAACATAACCTATGGGTGTTGTCAACTTTGAAAACACGAAACCCGCGGCTTTTAATATAATTTTTTGAAAAAAAAGGAAAACTTTACTTTTTAGGGATATGGTTTTTATTTGAAAATAGATAAAACAATAACCCAACTCCATACCTAAGGTACAATACTGGGTTTTACACTTGGATTGGGGAAGGAAGACCACTAAGCTGAATTGTGGTAGTGGAGAAAAGATTCTGATTTGATTTTTCTATTTTATGGATTTGAGGCCAAGTTTGCCTTGACAAAATCAGCCAATGGTTCTAAGCTATTCATGGGGTAATTTCCCAAATTCTGAATTTCCAATTTTTTTTTCGAGTTTGGAATGAAGTGTCAGGTTAACCCCATTTTTGGCCTTTTTGTTCTGATTATTTGCTTGTTTTTGGCTTACTAGGTAAGTTATCCCCCAATCAGACTGAATTCTGGTTGAGTCCCCTGTTGGGGACTGGCAATGGGAATCTAAGTAGCGAGCTCCTTATAACTTCTAATGTTTACACAGGTTGTTTGATTTTCCTAAAAAATTTGCAAATTTAGACACTTGCATGGCTTTAAGCTGAGGGATGGATGTGGGAAAGGGATGGGGCACAACAGGGAGGGGCGGCGGCCGCCATCTCTCATCCAGGGTGTACCCTAGGTCTGAGATTTGGGTGAGGGTTGAGCCTTGAGATTTAGCCCCTTTTTTGACTAAAGGGGTGCATAACCTTGTCCAGCTTAATAGCTGAAGCAAAAGGCCTTACACCTACACACAAAACTTCATAATTTGAAATTCATTGAATATGAATCATTTGGAACTGGTTTAACTGACAACGGTTCAGTGCAGGGAATGTGGTCGTCAAAGGCAGTCAAAGAAGAACTAGTAGCAATAGCCACCTCATAACTTGTTAAACCTCAATCAAGAGAGTTCCTTTTCACCCCCTTCAGAATTGGTAGGGGAGAGAGGCAGGCCTAGGTGGGCCTGAAGAAGTTGCGGCATAGGTGGAGAAATTGGATGCTTGGCCTAATTAAAAGATCATTGGCAGCGGGAGCTAGAATTGGGGATTTGCTCTGGAAAGGTCATCAGATTTGGTAGCTGGCATTAGGAATTTTCCCAGAAAGAGCACGTTGGGGGGCTCAGCGAGGGATGGATGTATTTGTTGGAAATGAAACTTTTTTAGTGCTTGCTGGTGCGTTTTGCCCTAACTTCCAACACTAATGCATGATAATTACGTTTCTTGACTGCTAGGATAAATATTTTGAGGGTGATTAAATCACCTATCATATCAAAATAATGGTAAAGTTAAAATAACAAAATGTTGGTGTCCAGACTTTGGGGAGCAACTCCAACTTGGCCCTTATTAACAGGGCCTCAAGATCCCAGCTAGTTATTAGGCCATTAAGTTCTTAAGTTAAGCTAAAAACAGAAAGGAGATAGCCAAGAAATGGTAATTTTATTGTAATAAGCCTCAAGGTATTTATAGGACCTTGAGGCTAGAATTGGATCAGGAAAGGGAAATCTCAGAGTCAATTACTGACCAATATAAATAAATAATTCAAATGATCAGGACCATCCTTGGCATAATTCGCCGGTGGTCCTGAAAGAGTAACTTGATTGGGATGCAAGCGCTGAAAGGGATTTTGCTACGACCTGATAGAGTATCAACATCCTCAGCATTAGTCACTGGTATCAAAGTAAGGCTTTAATTAAATATTATTGTGGTCAATCTCCAATACTTTGTATCAGTATCAACCCAAGTTATTGGGGAGCCCAATCTGGCATCCACCCATAGGTGAGTTGTGACCCCTAGTCAGGGCTTCCCCCAATAAAGGTAGAATCCTGACAAATGGTTTTATAAGCTTTTTTATTAAGTTGCAATATGGGGGATAAGAAGCGAACCCCTTTAATAAGTTGATTCTAGTATTTAAATGTTGAGGCTCGAAGTTTGGATTGCTTAGTAATGTTTAAATTAGGGAATATTGGGATTTGACCTATTGGATTGGTCAATACTTGCCTTGCTTCAATGCGAGGGCAGGTGGTAAAGTGACAGCCTGGAAGATGAACCTGTGAGGAAAGAATTTAATAAATTTAGACCAATCAGAAGTAAGAAAATATTTTTGACTTTCTGGACCTCCTCCAACTTTATAAAAAGGGGCTAGTCTCCATGAGTAGATTGTACTAAATTAGACGTGGCCTAGGGGAGCAGCCTCCAATCGACTCTCAGATTTGGCCAGTGATTCAGTGTAATCTGACTGACCAAACTCGTGGTTTTTGCCCAAGTACTAATTGAATTGTTACCCCAAATTGGGGGGTTCCACTAGGAATTGAACAGGGTCTTTTGGCCGATTTTATTGTCATTTTTATCTGAAACACTTTTTTTACAATATTGGACATGCAATTGTCTGACATTACCCCTTTTAAAGTGTTAGGGTGGCGAAAAGGCATAAAATCTGACCATGGACCTGGTTGATAGTGACTCCAGAAGTGAGGGAATTTGATAGAGTAATCACCTCCTCACTTATATGTTACTAAAAATGGGCCTTCTCAGATATAACTGAGCTTCTCATTTCTAGTAGTGATGCGGTTGTTTAAATATAACACCAAGTCAGATACTTGGAAGAAAAGGAGAGGGGGCCTGGAGTTCATTTTCTGCTTGGCCTTCTTTAGCGACTGTCTTTGCCTAGTTAATCATGACCTCTGCTTGTAGTTGGATGATGTGCTGGGCCAACTTTATCATGGTTTGTCTCAGAGTCAGTTATGTCAGTGAAAATATCTTATACTAGTAGAGCTGGTATTCCAGGTTCTCAGCCATACAACATACACAAAAGGGACATTTGTAGGATGCAATTGTAACTAGATTCAATAGACTATGAGGTCACTGGGTAAGTAGAGATCGAAGTGGAGAGCGTCTAAGTTTGGCCATTTTGCGGAATATCAATACCAGGGTTCCATTAACTCCTTTTACAGCCCCATTTGTGGATGGATTGCAGGGGGCTGAGAAGAGTTGTGTTCCCACAGATGTGGGGGCGTGCTTTACCACTCTGAAGGTGAAGTTTTTCTCATTGTCACAAAGGAGGATTTGGGGATAGCCATGCCGCGTGAAGATATTCTGATGTAAAAAGGTAGCAGTGACTATAGTCATCTAACTGGGGAGAGCAACAGCTTCAACATTTGATGAAATGATCAATTCTTACCAGGATATAATAATTTTATCCAGTGATCTGATGTAGAGGCCCTACCACGTTGAAACTTATGTGTTGAAGGGTGGTTGGGGCGTATTCAGTTGATACTGATACCGGGTATTATAGATGGATAGCTTTTTACATGTCAGACTAGCATTCAGGACTTCAGCTATGGTCTCCATGATGCCTTCCCAGTGGTACTACTCTTTAACCCACTCATAGGATTTGCGGACTCCACTACGTCAAGTTAGTGTGGGATTCTAGGATCACCAGTGCTCGTTCTGATGGCCGTAGATAAAGCAGCCAGTTCCTCCTACTTTCTTGTATAACTTCCCACATTCCACCTTGTTGTTGCAGGAGTATCATGCTAGCATCTTATTCGGTTCGTCTCCATCAGCCCACGCTTCAGGAGTCATGAGGAGATCATGTAAACTCTCTGCTTCACTATTGTCTAAGTGAATATTGGGCAGCCGCGTAAACCCATCTACATACATGTGGCGTGTTCCCGCCAATGCTCAATAGTCATATCATAATGCTGGAGCTTTAGAGCCCAGAGCGCCAACCTTCACATGAGGCCTTCCTATTATGTAACCAATTTAGAGAGGCGTGTTATGTGATCACTTTGATAAAAAGTCTTGTATAGGAATGGTAGTAGTGTTTTACAGCGAGAAGGACAGCCTAGCACTCCTTATCAGTGACGCTGTAGTTGCGCATCTTTTAAAAGCATTTTCTAAAGTTGGACACTGGATGATCACTCCCATTTTCATCCAACTGAGCCAGGGTAGCTCCAACAGCTCAATTGGAGTCATCCATGAACAACATGAAAGGGTTGCTATAGTCAGGGTGACGGAGGGTAAGCCTTTTATCTAATAGCGCCTTCAGAGTCTAAAACGCGGCCTTTTGTTCAGCACCCCAATGGAACGGAGTGTTCTTAGCCAAGAGATGTAAAAGGGCTCTCTAAAGTGGGCAAACTTGGGATGAATTGATGTTAATACCTCATCATGCCCAAGAATACCTGGATGTCATAAAGGGTTTTGGGTGCCAACATCTTGGATATTGCTTTGACATTATCTTGTAGAGGTTGTATCCAAACCATCGAGATGGTGTAACCAAGGAAATCCAGCTTCTTTTGGAAAAAAGTACACTTGGAGGGTTCTAGTTTGATGTTAGATGCCCGCAAGCATTGAAACTTTCCTTTAAGTGCGTGAGATGCTCATTAAAGGTCTTGGAGAAAATGGTGATGTCATCGAGGTAGAGAAACACACAGCTTAGCTTAAGGTCCTTGAGAGTGTGATCCAAAGCCCTCTGAAGTGTAGTAGGTGAATTAAACAACCCCTGAGGTAGTCGAGTGGGTTAGAACAAACCCTCACTGCAGATAAGAGCGCACATCTCCTGATCCTGTGGAGAAAGAACCATCTGCCAATACCCGCTAGCCAAGTCTATGGAGGAGAAGAATTTAGATTCAGAGAGTTGGGCCAGAGCGTCATCAATGCGGGGGATAGGGTAACTGTCTTTATTTGTGAGGTTGTTCAGTTTGCTGTAGTCCATCATTACTGGGTGACCTCCATTTTTCTTCTTTATCAATATGAGTGGGGACAAACAAGGGCTTTGAGAAGGCACCAACAACCCAGCGTCCAGAAGCTGTTTAAGCTCCGTCCGCATCTGTAGTTCCTCAACTTTGGATTTGTGGTAGAGTTTTGAGTGGATAGGCCAAGCATCACAAACGTCAATGGTATGAGTCCAACCCTTCATGTGCCCAAAGTCAGTGTCAGATTTAGAGAAAATATCGCTTTAGGCCTCGAGCAGGGTGTGGACTTTATCCAGCTCATCTGGGGTTAGTTTATCGGAGATATGAAAGGAAGGTAGGGTACATAAATACAGATCAGCTGGAAATTTCATATCCGTTATAGACCCAGTAAAGCTACTTGCTTTATTCTCTCAAAGGGAATCTGAATGCCTCTTCAAATATCATGATGCTTTTTTACAACTATATCCTTCTTGGAGAGATTCCTTAACAGAAGGTTGATAGTTCGTTGATAGGCAGGATCTAGCATGCCTGCCATAACTGGGCTCTAAAGGACTAACTATGCCATTGGTATTTAGGTGCAGTAGGCAGCTGTGTAGTATTTGCACGGTAATCTCCGTGCCAACTACCCATTGTTACAAGCCTAGATGATCACCTCTTCTGAAGCATAAATATAGATACCCTCAAGGGAGTCTACTGATTGAGGCAACATCTTTTTATGTCATACTGCTATGGTATATTATAGGGATATAGCGGAAGAGGGATACTCAACTGTACAAACATAATCCTCTTTATTAACTTTCTCATTGGTAAAAATCAGGGGAGCCTCGTAGTTAAGCAGGGAGATATAACCCTGCTTCATGTTATTAATCCCTTCATACTTGAGCATGAACTGAGTACAATGAGTATATCATAGGTATATTTAGTTAAGGCCACTGTTGGAGCTGACTATATGAGATTCCCAAAACGGATGGGCAGAGGAGAGTACGCCCTAATGGCGCAAATGTTGTTTGGGACTGCAGTCCTAAATTCATGAGTGTAGTCAAGTTCGGAAACCAGTATAATTTTTTAATGCGTTTTGACAACAAACATTTACTGGGGACCCAGTGTCAATGATAGCACTAACCTTCACTCCATTGACAATGACTTCCACTTTGGGTAAAGTTCAACCTAAGTTAGGGGAAAGAGCGAGGACCTCCTCTATTGTAGAGAAGAGACAAGTCGTTTGGCTGTCTCAGGGTATTTCTCCTGGATATATTGCAGGGTATGAACACTCTAGTTTGGGCGAATCAAGGTGGCAATAATCTGGTCAGCGTCACTGGCATTGTCAATGACCTCAAAACCCCTCAACACTTGTCGGAGATAAGTTTGGCTGAGGATCCTAGCCATGTCCACTCAATTAGGGTTCAACCTGTCAGGTTTCTCCACTTCACTTGGGACTCCTAAAACATAATGACCTACATCTTCACAACCTCTTTCAGATCTGTCATCAAAGGGTCATCAATGTATGTTAGGGAACACATAGAGTGTGAGGTAGGTTCAGGGAATCCCTTACGGCAGGATATGTCCTGGGATTGCTCCTCCACCTTATTAACTTTTTGGGGAGGCCTTGTAATGGTCACAGCTCAATTTTCGACCTTCTGAGTAAGGGTTCTGGGCTGTCTAATGGCTACAGTTCTATGATTAGAGTTGGCTTGAGGGGATAGCGTCATGGAGGTGGATGCTTTGACTACGCCAGATTAGGGTTGATCAGTGGTAGTAATCCCTGGAGAAACAGGTGATTTAGCTTTAGTGACCTGGTCCTTGAACCCATTGTTGGTGGGGGCGATTGTCACCTGAGAGAGGGGTTTAGGTTGGGGAGCAGGCTTTGGAACCGCTTGGTGAGGTAACTTAGAAACCTCAAGTTGGCTGGGCGGAGTAAGATTAGGTTTTGGCTGCATCGCAGGTTCTGGGCTCAGAGCAGTAACCAGCATATGGGGTCCCCTTAGGGATCATCATGGACTCCCTTGGTTGGTATATGGTGGGATGTTCCTCAATATTTTTTTATTTAACCGAGGTAAGCAATTAGGGGACAGACAATACCGATATTTGTAATGAGATAGGGGGAGGTGAAGTATAGCGAGATCTAGGCAACCCAGAGTAGACAAGTTACACCTGTTTTCAGCTGGTACCACTAGGTATAGGGGGGTTGAATGCCTTACTCCAAAGGTGTTTCCCCTATTAAAGAGCAGGTGTGGAGGAAGGGGTCCATATGCAGAAACCAGACTGGGAACCATGATTCAACAAGTTGTTGTTGCTTCGGCCTCATGTATCTATATAGCCAGGCTTGGAAGTGTTCCAATAGGTGTAGGTGAAATCTGCTGATTGTCCCAAGGATGGTGGGCACGGTTCCCTTGAAGGCATCCAGTGCTACGGTGTGGATTGTCCACAGTGCAATGGCAACTATCAGGGAGCGGAGTGTGGGTGGTATCAGGGATTCAAGTTGGAGTGAGAGGAGGCTTCTGGAGATTGACAGCTCCTGGTCATTTTGGGTTCTTAACAGATGCGCAACTTCCTGCCATATGGCTCTAGATGGGGGACATGCTTTAAGGCGGTGGTGGAGGGTGACATCCTATCCACGCACTGCGCATGCTATATTAAGAGAATTAGAGCGATCTGCTGTTTTGTAGATTCTTCTGAGGCAACGCTAGGTGTTAGCTATTACCCTTGGCTGGAGGAGCGGATCATGTGTTAGCTTCAATATTGCCTTCTGTGTTGTGAGATCGTAAGGGATGTCTAAAGCACCAGGTAGTTGATAATTACAATGATTAGGGCCACATCGTGTGTGTCCCTCAGGGGGTGGTCTTCTGGTTTCCTTAGCATGAAGTGAGCTCTGGTCCTTTCCCTTCACTGACTAGTGCCTGTGAGAGTGACGGTCCACTCTATGTGCTGAATGGTGTGGAGGAGGCGTTTGAAGTGAGGGGGTATCATGTGGGCCCGCTGCGTTGGGGCAGCTTGCAAGTAATGTGAGCAGGCTGGACAGGTTGTGTGGGTTGGATAGTTTGAGAACCTGTGCAAAGTTGGCCCTCGTCGCTCTAGATCAGTGTTGTTGTGAGAGGTCTGGGGCTAGGACTTCCTATATTCAAATGTCTAATATGCGGTTGGTTTGGTACTCAAATTTTATTAGGCCCAGCCTCCTCTGAAATGGGCGGAAGAGTGTTTCCACCCTCACAGGTGGCTGGGACCCTTGCCACAGCCACCCTGGATAAGTGCGCGGACTGAGGATATTAATGTAGGTGAGAAGGAGATTTCATGGGCAGGGAACCACAGCATTGAGGTGATGAGTGAGCTAGAAACCGTTACTCACCCTGTTAGTTGTGGGGATCTTCCCTTAAGGGTGGCGAGACGATTAAACACCCAATTTAGTAGATTGTTCTCAATTGTCTCATTGGCATAATCCCCTGTTTCCAGCCATATCCCAAGGTGGCGGACAGGGTTGGTTAAAGGAGGTGATGGGAAAGGTAGGATGAGTGGATTGTTCCTATGTGGGGGCTGTGAGGTTTAGGTGCTGTGGCCCAGTTGTTAGTGTACTTGCCTAGGTTGATTATTTCCGTTTTTCTTTTGTTGAGTGATAGTTGCTCACAAGGGAATATCCCTCTAGGGTGCGTTCCAGCTGGCGGGCAACATTGTTGTTAGCTTTACCTGTCACGCAGTCATCTTCAAAGGCTAGTATCTTGACTGTTAATTGGCCTGTGCAGTTATGTCCATGAAGTGTGAGTCAGCAACGCAAAGGAGTGGATCAAAACTGAAGTTATACAGCAGTGGGCTGAGGGGCTCCTCTTGTTTGAGCCCTCTGTTTGGTGTGATCTTGTAAGTTATAAATCCAGGGCCGCAAACAGCCAAGGATGTGGATTATGTAAGGAGCATCGACCAGTTTATGAATCTGGGTGAGATTTTGAAGGCGCTTAGGCATTCCTTCAGATATGGCAAATAACGCGGTCATATTCCTTCTCCTGGTCTAGGAATACCAAGGCTCTAGTTGCTTTGAACTGGCATATGTTGGCGACGGAGTGTATATTGGTCTAGATTGAATGCCCTGGTGTGAACCCAAACTGAATGGGGGACAGGTATTTGGAGGTTATTGTGCCCAATCTGGTGGCTAAATTTTTGTAAGTAGTTTTATATCAGCGTTAGAGAGTGCAATTGGGTGCCAGTTGGCCTGGTACAGATTGTCGCTGTCAGAAAATTGACTTTAGCTCTTCTAGTTGGCAGGCTAACCAGTATGAAGACTGGTCAGCCCTTGCCAGTTTACCTTAGACGTTGGGGCTAGCAGCACCAGCTAACCCCTTGGCATGTCACCTGTGCCATTTCAGGGATCCCCTTTAACTTAAACTACAACCAACAGAATAAATATAAACTTATAACAAAAGGTAGAATAGGCAAAGGGAGATATTTATTGAGCAGGAAGCGTAAGGTATTTATACTATTTAAAAAAGGGCTACTGCGCCCATCGCTGACATATCAGCTCTTCTGCTGGTTCTTCCAGCCAACCACTTCTCTTCTTCTTACACTTCTTCTTCTACTCTATTCTTCTTCCCTGGCATCAACCCTCTCGCTCTGTCCTTCCTGATGTCTAAATTAGTTTTGGTTCATCCTCAGCCTTAAGTCGCCAGTAAACCATATAAATAAATAATCTAATTAAATGTCAAATTTGGATTTGACCTTCGAATTGATAATAATGTGCTAGAAACAACTTCAGTCACTCGCTTTGACTTGAAATACCTGGCATCTCACCAACATCTATTCTCATATAATCTTGATAATAAATGAGGCACCGGAAACAACCTTAGCCACCTCAAACTCATAATTGTTGGATCCACCAACATTGGATCAGACAGCGAGTTCATGGGTAAGTGAATATATCTGCTTTCCACCGGAAATCCCACAATGGACCATAAATGGCCTGTTGGCATCAACCACTGATTCCTCTGACTGATTGGATCATCCTCTGCTATCAGTCACTGGTGATCCTTATACTAATTGGGGCCACCAATTGGCCCCTACTGAACCTAAATACAAAACTTGGCGGAATACTTATTTTGGCTCAACCCAAATTGGGGAGCAACTAAGCAGCAATCAAACCAAATAACATGAAATTCATTAATAAACCATTCCGCCGGAGTTGGCTATATCATTTTAAATAACGCTAAATCTTTGGAGGCTTCCATCT
>JAKSZP010006021.1:0-33529 GCA_022478985.1 Massospora cicadina | reverse complement strand
ATTCACTTCAGATCCCATCAGAACATGGGAAAATTTCAAAAAAGATTTAATCAACAAAACCTGACATATTGCATCACGCAAGTACACCACAGACACAGCCACAATCAAGCATACCTTGGCAGAACTAGACCACCTGGAAATAAATACTCCGAGATCTGGCTATAGCCCTAATTGGGGATGCAAATGGGCAGAAATTTCAGCCTGACTTAACAATCTCATCTTTGAACACCAACACAGAATCAAAGTATTGAACAAAGGTAAGTTCATAAAGGAAGTAGAAACCTGTTCAACATACTTTTTACACCAATTCCACTCCCGCAGAAACCAGCCCACATGCACATAGGTCCACAAGACCAACGGCACCGTGGCAACTGACCCTGAGGAGGTCAAGGCGGAAGTACACTGCTATTACACCGAATTATATCATGATATGCCAACAGATCCACAAAAAATTAAAGAATTTATTCAAACTGCCAAGATACAAAGTACACCACCAAATTACAATATATACTATCCCTTATCACATGGGAGGAGCTTTGGGAAACAATTTGCGGTGCACCATGTGGAAATGCCCAGGGGCCTGATGGGATACCCTACAAATTTTACAAAAAAATATTTTCAACAAATCGCCCCCTCCTATTGGCGTCAATGAACCAGAGTTTGTTGGAAACACGCCTATTACCAGGAGGCCATGAATCCTATGTTATAACCTTGTATAAAAGGGTGACAAGTTGGACCTGGCCAACTGGCGCCCAATTGCACTCTCCAACACTGACACAAAAATTGTAACAAAAATTCTAGCAGCTAGATTAGGCGCAATTGCATCTGACGCCCTATCACCCAACCAGTTTGGGTTTATACCAAGGCGTTCAATCTGGAACAACATACACCATGTTGCAAAAATTTGCCAATCCAAAGCAACTGGTTCCCTGGTCTTCTTGGATCAGGAAAAGGCGTATGACCGTGTTAGCTGGCCATACCTAAAAGAATGTCTACATGCCTTCAAACTCCCACCAAGATTCATAAAATGGGCGATGCTCCTAACAGAATCTGCAACCATGGCTGTATGCGGCCCTGGATTTCTAACAAACAAGATTAAACCACACAGAGGGCTCAAACAAGGAGATCCCCTCAGCCCACTGCTATACAATTTCAGCTTTGACCTGCTCCTCCGAGTAACTGACTCACGTCTCATGGGGATAACCGCACAAGGACAACCAACAGTCAAGATGCTGGCCTTTGCAGATGACTGCGTAGCAGGTATAGCAAGCAATGAAGATGCCCGACAGCTGGAACACACTCTAGAGGAATACTCCAAGGTGAGCTATGCATCGCTTAACAAAAGGAAGACAGAAATCATCCTCTTAGGCAAAATACACACACACAATTGGGCCACAACATCAGAACCTCACACCAACACTGAAGAAAAAAACCCAATTATAATACCCTTTGCAACACCTCCCACCACCACTCCTGTCCAACACCTTAAAATCTGGCTAGAATCAGGGGGATATGCTAATGAGACAATGGAAAGTAACCTGTTACAACGGGTATCCAAACGCGTCGCCTCCCTCAAGGGAAGAACCCCAGGACTAACAGGACGAGTTAAAGTTGCTAACTCGCTCATCCTCCCAATACTGTGGTACCAGGCCCATGTATAGCCTTCACCTACCTTTATAACCTCAATTCGCGCGCTTATCCAGGGCTGGCTGTGGCCTGGCTCTCACCCTCCTATACGGATGGAAACCTATTTGGCCCACGCTCAAGTGGAGGCATGGGACTAATAGATTTTGAGAGCCATGCCAATCACATCCTAGGTACCTGATAAAGGAAATCCTTGCTCCAGACCTCCCGCAACAACATTGGTCCAGAGCAGCAAGGACTAACTTTGCACAGGCGCTCAAATTAACCAACCCACATAGTCCACCCAGACTATTTTCATACCTTTGCCAAGCACCCTATTGCAACGGGTCTGCATGGAACCTCCCTCATTTCAAAACATATCCTCCGAACTATCTGCCATATGGGATGGACCATAGAGAACATGGGTACTATACAGGGTAGGGAGACTGGCCCAGCCCCCAATTCAAATTAAGAAACCCAGAAAACCACCCCCAGAGGGATATGCTCGCAACAACCTCAAGCATAGCTAGGATAGAATACCTAGATATGCTGGACATTCCCTATAATTTAACCACACAGAAAGCAATGTGGGAAAATGACACACCACCCACTCCTACAACCAAGGATAAGAGCAAACGCCTGGCGCTGTTTGAGAAGGTCCTATAGGATGGCGGACTGCTCCAACTCCCTCCACAAAACATGTGCAGTATGTGGAGGGGAGGGATCCCACATCACCGCCTAGAAACATGCCCCCCAACCAAAGCTATATGGCAGGAAGTCGCACGCCTGCTCAAGATTCAAAACAAGCAGGAATTCTCGATATCAAAGAGTATCTTTACGCTCCAGATCGAGTCACCAATCCCATCTACCCTCCGCTCCCTAATAATACCCATTGCAATGTGGACAATACACACAATTGCATTAGATGCGTTCAAGGGCACAGTCCCAACCACTCATGGGATTATTAACAGATTCCATGTCCACTTACTAGAGCACTTCCAAGCCTGGCTCTATGGATATATGAGACCAAGACAAAAATGCGCTCATAGAATCATGGTTCCCACTCTGGTTCCTCCACACAGACCCTTTCCTTCACACCTGCTCCATAGCAGGGGAAACCCCTTGGAGTAGTACACCAACCCCACCATACCTGGCAGTCCCGCTGGCAACAGGGGTAACTTGAGTACCCTGGGGTGCCCAATTTTTATATTTCTTAGTTATTCTCCTAGTTTCACATATATTCGGTAATGTCTGTCCCCTGGTCAGCTTACCTCGGTTAAATAAAAATGGTTAACAATTTCTAGTTGACTAAAACGAGTTATGAGTTCTGCCCAAACAAAACTCATGAAACCTTGATCCAAGCGGGTGAGCACATCTTGTATTTCATTAGTAAGTTGGCAATTTTTTTTAAAATAGCAGTTCATTTTTATTGCTGAACTGGGAGGCAGATTGATAGAGTTGGAGGAGCTGCGAGTGTATGGTCTCTGATAGTTGCAAGTGGCGAAGTAATTCATGATAATGGAACCCCACAAACTTGAAGTAAATGGTATAAAGTGAGATGGACAAATTGATGCAGGTAGCGTTCCATACGTCCAGCACCAATTTGTTCTATATCAAGCAAAGAACTTTAGAAAAATCATCATAGGGGCTGGCATGGCAAGAGCTCTCCTTCTACTTGCTTGGCCCACAGGGAAAAAGTCCCCAGATAAGAGGAGCTGGAGAGCTTCAGAGAAGTCAGATGGTTTTAAGATGTCTTGTCCAACGGATGGAGCATAAAGGGTCACTTCAGTAGGAGGGGGAAAGAGAAAATTGCAGTTTGTCATAGTATTGCTGATATTCATATAGATTGTCCAGTCGCTGAGATGGGCAGCTTCATGATCTGAGGAGTTCTCCAAAACAGAAATGTGATTATCCATATTTGCTTTTGTTGTTTATTTTTTATAATTTTCACCGCGAACTTGGGGTGCAATCTGGCAGGGAGCACCTGTTTTCTCAGGATCATGGTTTGATACCACAGATCCTTTGTTGTAAATTGGCCAGTTGACTCAAAGTCCAAGGGTGTGGGATACTTACCTTGGTTGCTTCTCTTGGTTGAAAAGTCTTGATGATCCAGATATCAAGTCTGGTGAGGCAAATTTCCAATTAAATACAATTTTTACTTAAAACTGCAAAAAGGAGAAAAAGTGTCATCTTATTACTCAATATCAGCTTTTTAAGGGTATTATGGGAGGTTTATCAGGGAAACTCTAAACTGACCAATCTTAGATCTAAAAAATGAATGAATCAGGGATTCAATGGCAACCCAACTTTCTTGGTTGATCTGCTTGAGCTCATCTCATAGCTCAGGTTTGAACCCTGACAGAGGATTGGGCTTTTTGGTCAGTTCAGGATTGATTCCCGTTATCTGATGCATCTGAATCTGCCATGTGGATAGAAATCCTGACACTGACAATGAACCAAATTTCACCTCCCACATTCTATCTAAGCTAAACAAAATGATGGCCATCTGTGGGGTTCTAATGACCCCATACACCCCAAAACCAACAATGTGGTTGAACGGGTTAATGGGATCTTGGTGAACATACTCTGTAAGTTGGTAATGGACGAACCTTCAGATTGGAGTTCTCTCTTTTCCAACGCTATCTTTGAATACAAAATTAGCTATCACTCGCACAGGGAGGAGTTCCTTCCAGGTATTATATAGATGGCATCCAGATCTATCTGCACTGCTCTATGCCTGCATATAAGATACCAGCGGAGTGGATCTGCAACGCTACTTGACCAATCTGATGACAACTTTAATCAAGCTGCAAACTGAAGCGTACTCTTTCAGCTTGGCCAAAAAATAAAGAATCAAGCCATCAATCAGGTACGGCATAGAGGGCTAGCTCAGTTAAAATAAGGAGAGAGGTTTTAATTTCATGTCCAGCACAGGTTCAGTCAAAAGCATAGATTGGCAAACATCTGAATTGGTCCACCTAAAAATCAAGAAAACTGGCGTCAACGCCTACACTATCAAGGACCCCATGAGGTCAAACTGTTGATTGAGTGCATGCAAAGTTCTTTTGGACGTATAAGCAATAGGAGACTTATCATCCAGTCAAAGGGGGTAATGTTGAGAAAGTGGAATGACTGGAAGATAAGCCCCAAATAGATGTGGTGGATTGATTGATATTGGTTAAAACCAATTAATAAATCTCTAATTATTAGATCACCTTGACATAAGGCAAGAAGGTGATACCAAACTTATGAAGTGTGTACTTTTTATTTGATCGTCTTGAAATAAGGCGCTGCTGAAAATAATAATAGTAGGGTTTGACGGAGCCTCTCAGCTATGATGCCAAACCAATTGAAATACAATGAAGAATAATAGCTTAATCCAAAGGGTCAGAATCGACCAAAGTCCTGAATATATAAGCATGACATGATGGCTAGAGTAGGGAGGATTTTTGGAATGAGAGAGGAATGGATTATAAGCAGAAGAAATATACCATATATATAAAATTAAATAAAGTGGTAACGCTGAAGCTATTGCTTCAAGTAATTTTATTAAAATTTTTTAAATTTATCCTAGGACTGGCAATCTTCATATTCCATCCGTTGCTAAGTGGGCCTGACCCTGTTCAAACCTTACAGCGATTATTAAACTCTATTGCTAATTTTATAAATTGATGACTAAAGCTTATAAATATTTTTCAGAAATGGAGCTGAGGAATTAATAGAGGACAAAAAATTCTCGTTGATGATTTATGTAGCTAATTATCTTTTGTTAATTATTTATTCCGGGTTACTTTTTTATCTAGTAGTTATTTTATCTAATTGTAGGAAACAGTTGCCCAAGTAAACTTTAAGCTAAGGGTGTTATCTTTGGGTGAACATTTCTGGCTCAGCTTGCGCTTACTGTCTCCAAACAGTGATGACTTTTAAAAGATTATCAAACCCCTTTACAAACTTGTGCAGTCATTACCTTTTAACAAGTGGCCTTCACTACAGGGGTCATATGACTGATTTTTCATATGGCAAGTAGTACACCAAATGAGTGGTGAGCCATCTAGGGATAGAATCAATGGCCAATTTGAGGCTTGGGCGCAAAAGGAAATATTTTAAATGCATATACAGTTTTATGTCTTAGTAAACTTATGGACAAAAATGAAAACCAAATCTGTTACTTGTTTAAAGCATTAGATGTAACGCTCCTTGAAGCCTGGAAGCTGAAAGCATGGAAGTCAATTTAAAGAATTTGGGGAAGGAAAACTTTAGAACGGTTGTATACTTTGGATAAAAGTGCAAGTCACCGCCAAAGGAAAAAGGATGTTTCAATTGGAATATAGACATCTCCTTATTGGATAGCACTCTCAATGTATTGACTGCCATTCCAAAACGTAAGGAATGTATTGGCAACAGTTCCTTTACCATCAATAAATTTAAACTCACTCCAAAACTTCCTGAATTTCAAAAATTTATGTTCATACAATTATTATCTTTACTAATTGACTATGGCGGGATGTGGTGATTGTCAAAAGGCAATCAATGTAATTTATTGTCTGAATATGGAGATCCAGAACCTTGTCCTACCCATAAACAACAAATGAGTGGACATACAGTGAGGCAAAGGATACCACTATGAGAGAATTTGGCAGCCCAGAGCTCATGAAAACCAAACATAGAAATTTATTTGTATTCAGGCTTAGAGTATTGATCCATATATGTTTTGCCAATATGTTCTATCAGGAAGCTCAGACTCTAAGTAGGGAGGTAGCGCTTAATGAATGGATGCAAAAATTGCAATGAGGTCTGCACTCCATATAAAGATTTAAATTGAGCTATTATAACAGCCTTAAATTCTAATATTAAGACATTGCAAATGGGTATCTCTAAAAATCTGAAGAACACATTGATACACCAAAACTAATTTTTAAAGATACTTATTATATGGGGAAAATTGCTAAAACATGAGTGCAATTCATTTATGATTGCTGTGGCAAGGATGGCCACATTACAGAGTTATGCAGAGAAAAACCAAAGGCCAATGTCAACTTGGTAAAATAATGACAAGGTGAACCAAGTGGTCTATCAGAGAAAAGCTCAGGTGAAATATACAAGCATAGTATATTTCCGCCCATGCTCAAGTTTAGACTAATTTAGCAGAACAACAAAACAGCATAGATGTAGCACAAGTCTATGTGGATGAAAACTCCAAACTCTCTGTAGCACGCAACCTTATTCAGGCTACTTGCACAGGCTATTGTCGCTCAGCCCAACTCTAGATCTTATATAGCATGATTATGCAGTAAAGTTCTCAATACTTTAGTCTAGGTAAGACCATGTTAAAGGACTACAAAAATGCACAACAATATTTGACAATGAAAGACATGCTTTCTTTAAGTTATATGAATAATATTTATAGTCAAATCCCTTCTTTTAAGAATCAACAAGCTCTCACGATGAGGATCAACAACTATTTTACAATGTCATTATGGAAGGGAGTTAATTTGTTGAGAAAGAATTTAAATTGGAAGTCATGGGGTTGAATACAATGCACCCACTTTAGGGCAAAGTCTAATAGCAGAGTTAGGATTGTATAAAACTTTGAATGATGAACCAAGAATCAAGTTAACATTTATCCAACACTTCCTCCTTGATATGATTTACCACTTGATTTATGATGGTACGATCATCCAGTTGTTGTATGTTTGAGAAATTTGGCGTGAGCGCTATTAACTATTCTTTCGTCAGATAGTCTTCAGGTAGTGTATGCTTTGGCAGTGACCCAGTTAAGTACAACATAAGGTACTTTTAGAGAGGCAACCAACTTATGGATCCTAACAAATCCTTAATTATCACATTAAGCAATCAGATTGCCAATTGCAAAGCTCAGCACTGTAAACTGGTTAAAGTTAACTTTTTCTTTCTGATTAACCTTTCTAGTCAGGGATTCTCCATAGGCCTCAGTTTGAATCTTAGTTAATTATTTCACCAGGCGGTCAAAGTATTTGGATAGTCAAATTTCATTCTCATTGGTAATGATGGAAAGCAACAAAGGTGGTTTCACAGGTTGTCAACCATACAAAAGCTGGAAGGGTAATTTCCTGTACCGTTGTAGTTCTGATATTTTAAGCAAAAATAGTTGAGTACAATTATATGGCCCATTGTAATGAGATATTTTGGTGTACTTCTGAAGGGCTTGTACTAAGGTACCATTAGCACATTCCACCATTCCATTGGTCTTGGGATGGTAAGGGACAGCAAGAACTCCCTGGATTCTCATTAGCTCATTCATCTTAGAAATGACTTGTGAGGTGAAATTTGTGGCATTGTCCATAAGGATAACTTGCAGACAGCCATATCAGTGGATTATCTGTTCCATTATAAAATTAGTGGTAGATATTGCCCCAAGATCTTTCTTGGCTTGGACTTTGACCCGCTTAGGAAGGTGATCAATTACTAATATGTGTATCTGAAGTTGAGGACACTAGTTGGGAAGGGCTTTAGATATTTATAGACGTTATGTGCCAAGCCCTATTTAGGATTGACCGAACAGTATGTAGTGGTAGACTTATATGGTTGATGCGCTTAAAAACATGGCAACTTGTTAGTAAATATTGAATATCAAACTGTAGGATTCTAATAATACTCTTGATAAATTAGCTTTGAAGTCTTAAGTAGACCTCCATAACCCACAGTTCAATGAGCTTGCATGATTACTTATGAATGAAAAATATGTGAGGGGATATAGCCTATGGTCATTCCCCACAAATTTTATACAATTTCCCATCCTAAAAATTGGTGTCTTTCATTAGTTGATCCAATGTGCAACAGATAGCAGGTATTTTCGTTATAATACTTTGCTTTCATTTTTCATATAGTAATTGAAAAAGAATTAGTGCTTTTATGACAGGCATAAAGGAGAGTTTGTAAGCATTTTGATGGATACTCCTGAGCAATGTACTATCTCATAGTCATGCGCCTTTTTCAAGACCCATCTTATAACTTACTTTTGGTTTCTCTGAGATTATTTATCCATAGCAAGGAAGCATGATCAGTGACAATCTTGAACTTGATCTCAAGTATATAGAATTAAAATTGTATACAGGTATATATGACAGCTAAGCTTTCTCACTCAGTACTGTGTAATTGCGTTCATACTTGTCTAAGATGTGACTAAGAAGGCTACCAAGTGCTCCTCTCCATTACCCCTTTCTGAAAAAACACATCTCCTATAGCCATGAGGGACGCGTCAGATTAAATTATATAGGCTAATCTATGTTAGAATATCTCATAATGGGACTTCAATCAAGGCTCTTTGTAGTTGGTTGAAGGATTTTTGCATTTCTTATTCAATTGGAAGGTGATTTCTCCATGAAGTAGATTAGTAAAGGATCATCAAGTTGTGCAAATCCCAGTATAAATTGGAGTTTGTATCTAACCAACCAAAAGAATAGTTTAAAATATCTCACTTACTCTTAGGCTCTCATATGCAATTACTGGAATTAAGTTTTTGATGCTGTGGTCATATTCCTTAACTGTCACAATGTGCTCCAGATACTTCATCTGGGACTGAAAAAATTGACACTTTATAGGCTTGATTTTTTGATCTTGGTCTAACCTCTAAAAGACCTCTTCAGGTGCACCAATTTGTTGGGTGACACTTTTGAGAACACATTTATATTGTTAAGTTAGAACAAAACAAGACTCAACTTTAAATCTCCCATGATTGTGTCCATCACCCCGTTGGAAGGTGGCCGGGTGTTGCACAATCCCTGGGCATTTGAGCTGGTTGAAATAACCTTTGAGAGGTAATAACCGTGCACTTTTCCTGATTTTCAAGAGGCAGGTCAATCCGCCAGTATCCGCTAATGAGGTCTAGAGCTATAAAATATTTGACATCTCATAAGAAGTCCAAGGCTTCATTTATTAGAGGTAGAAGAAGAATTCTATTCAGTTATATTATTCAAGCGTTGGTAACAGTAATGATAATAATAGAGCCATCTTTTTTCTTAACTATGAGTACTGGGCTGGCCCATGGGCTGTGTGAGTGGACAACCATCCCCTGATGTATAAGCTTCTACAATTCCTTTTGCACCTCCCTATCTCTGTCCTTTACTTCTCCATAATGGCCGAGACTTAATGGGAATTGCATCACCAATATCATTCTGATGCTGGATCCCCACACCTCATCCAAGGTCATAGTCATCTGTCACAAATATTTAATTATATTTTTGTATGAGGCTATCGCTTTATCCTTCTGTCCCTCAATTAGTTCATTGATTTTTTCACAGAAAATGACTGCACAATTTGGTAGGGGAGGTTTTGGCAAGCCAAACTCTTTCAGATTTCTGAACTTATGTACTTCCTGAATCTCTGACAGTGGAGTAAGATGCACAAACGCAATCTTCTGTCTTCTTGAAAAACATCTTGTAAGTAGTTAAGTTGGAAATTAATACAAAAAGTTCCTTGTGGTTGGACAAAACTATTTTAGGAGCCGTGAAAGAGTCAATTCCTGATTATTGTTAAAGGGAGTTATTTCTCATGGCAACCCTTTAGGTAACTCTGTGTTCAGATCCAGTTGACACCACAAGCTGTTCTCCAGGATATATAACATGATTCCTAGAATCTTTAAAAGAAGTTTAAAATTTCCAGGAATAGTGTCAGGAATAAGAGAACTTTTGTGACTCATTTGCTGGTTATGGATAGGAACTACAACATTGTCATAAGCAACTTTGATAAATTTATTCCTGAGACTTATGAAATTTTGGCTATCCCTCAAGTAGTGAAGGGGTAACGTTTGACCAAGGATATTAAAAAGTATTCTCATCATAGCTTAAAACAGCGACATAAAACTTAAGAAAGCTAGTACCAACAAGAAATTGTATTTGTCATTGGGAAGCACTATAGCTGAGACACTAACCTGCAAAGAGCCAAACTTCAATGGTAATGCACTATACGCCCCCTCACTCATGGTACCCATAGGGCCAGCTGTTCCATACTGTTGATGGTGGGCTACATCAGGAACTATTATCTATTGTCTGGCGAACTGATTAAAAACTATATTCACAAGGCGCCGCTGTCAACAATGACTCAAATCCAACTTTTTTCTATGTGAATATTGGTATAAAAATAATCAGAAAGATAGAGTTATTCCCATTTATTGCAAGAATGGAAGGAGTTTCAACTTAAATAATCATTTACTTGATCTGTTTATCAAACCTCAAGGAAGCTAGTTTCTAAACAATTGGTTTGTCAACTTTGAATATCTTTATGGGATATAAGGGGGGAGACTCTTCAGTATCTTTAAATTGATGTGCTCAACAAATTTTTGTGGTGTTTGATTTTGAGACAACTTCTTGTCCTCATTCCATGGATGCGCGCTGACTTCTATAGATGGCCATCACTGTAGGATTGATCTTTATAAGTCTCCTAAATATGAGAATAAAGTACATCTTCCTCATGAATCTGGGACAAAACTGGATGCTAATTGGCATTAGAGTGCTTCCTTCTACTGCCAGGTCATTTCCCTGGCTTTAAACTTCCTCAAGGTCACAATGTTTATTACATGCGTTACTTAGGGCAGGAGGCCGCATAATGTCCTCTAGATTAAGACTCAACAAGTCACTCAGCTAGGCTGTGTGATTTCCAAAAATTTCCTTTAATGAGGAGGAAGCTCTTTATGGTCCCTCTATTACCTTCATTATCTCGTGGGAGCCAGTTGGTTCAGACTTCCACGCTAGGTGGTCTAAACGAAACTTTGCACCTCTTTAGAAATTCAATCATGAATTTTGTTATAGATCCTTCACAAGCGCCGGATGCAGGGAATAGCGAAACTCCAGATAATTCTTGATGGCATTCTGAAGTGAGTTCTTGACGTTGAAATCCACCTTGGCTAAAACACCCATCAGCTACTGATCTTCATGATAAAGTTGGTCAGTGAGATCAATATGATTTTTATAATTTATAAAGTCATTTTTAAAATTAAGCCTTCTTAGTGGCAAGCGCTCAGGAGATCCAAACTCTTGTAAAGCCGCACTTTCCGCATCAGTGAGGATCAGTGTCCTCAGGTAAGTAGGTCATAATCTTATCTTGACTCTGGTCATCTAACAGTTATCAAAAGAGGCTTTAGAAAAGGTCATCTGCCTCATGCATGGTCATTTAAAACATTTTCAAATTTGACTACATCTTTTACATCCATATCAAACTTTATGGAGATTGACTGATTTAGAATCGTTGTTACCTTGGATAAGAACAATCTGATAGATTTCAATAGCGCAGTACTAACCCAAGGCTTTGTGTTACTAGAACAAGGTTGACTCAGTTTGAGAGCTGGCATCTCCACAGATGTAGGCAAGGCAAATAGAGAGGTAGATACTGAACATGTAGGCCAATGCGTCATTTCTGGGATAGCCTCCTCCTCTAAGGGTTCTTCTTCAAATAGTTCAAGTTAAGCAGGGGGAATGATTTGACGAGGGCACCAACATCTACTGTCCTGCAATTCACCTTCAATTTGTCAATATTGTGTTAAGAAGTTCTTGCTAAAAAAGGCACTGCTTCTTTAATTGTCATAGCTTTACGAGTCTCTCTATACTCCATGCATGCTAGTGCGCAGTTTATCCAATTTGTTTTTGTGGCAGCCTCCAAGGTACAGAGTTCATGGGCTTGAGGATATAGCTCATTGTTTGACTAGTGGAGTCCCCTCTATCTTGTTGGAACGTTTAAACTAATCCTCTAAACCCTTCTATATCCCTCTGCATGGCTTCTCGTTGATCTTTGATCTACTGGAACCCTGACTGGAGGTAGGCAGTAGTCTCAATGTTGCTTCCCATGTTTTGTGCATCCACCCCATACTGATTTGGGTGTAATAATTGATTTCCTCTACTGCCTCAGCCTGTTGAGTAATGTCACCTGGAGTGACCCAAGTACAACAATCTCCTCTATAAGATGAGTCATGCCTTGAATCAATCCATTAGTGGCCCCACAGTTTTCCATGGTCTAATATCTTAGAGTCAATATGTTCTGGTTTAACTGTTCAATAAGTACATCCAGTCATTGCAATATTTGCATACTTAAACATGTGGTTGCCATTGATGCCTGACAAACACCCTGGAAACTGGATTCAAGATGTCTATTCAGGTCCTGCAACACTTCCACATTTCCCTAGGCTTTGATACCTTCATAATTAGGGCGTGATGGGAAAAAATGATTAATTGAGAATCTTGTATCAGGAATTGAAGATACCCAACGATATATTCCCCATTTGGGCTAAACTATTAGCTTGTACTTGATGATACTCAGAGACTGAAAGTTTTCATATTGTTGAATCATCTGATCTAGATTCTGTTGACAATAAAATAACGCGGATACTAGATCAGATTATTATGGCCAAAGAGCCAGAAACACCCAAAATAACATTTCTCTGGTATGTCTCAGATACTCCCTGGTGAAAGTGTAGGTATCAATTTTTTCAAACCAAGGAGAATACTGAAATCTAACTTCATCCATTGCATTTGATTATGAGTGGGAGGATTAATATATAAAAAGATGTATTGATTATTACAACATTTCCCCCTTTTTTATTTTGGGCCCTTTGTGAGGTTTAATCATATTCTTTTGCTACTACAGACCCTGTAGTGAACACCACTTGAGTAGCACGTAAACCTCCTTCAAGTACTTGCACATGCTATTGTTTGCTAGCCTAACTCTAGCTATACCATATAACACAATTATGCAGTAAAGTTCTAAATCCTTTATATATCTAAGACTATAATAAAGATCTACACAAATAAGCAACAATATTAGACAATTGAAAGGGATGCTTTTTTAAAATGGGCGTCAATAAATATTTAAATTACTTCATTCAAGATTTAATTGAGCTCTCATGATAAGGATCATTGAATATTGTACAATGCCATTAGAGGGATCTAGTTTGTAAATAAAGGGTTTACATGGGAATTCATAGATTTGTTTACAATTATTCACCTCTTAGGGCAAAAGTTGTAAATGGAGTTAGGAACTTATTATGACTATAGATTCATGAACGAGGAATCAAGTCAACGATTTTTCAAACCTTCAGAATATCAAGTATTGAGTACTAAAGTGCATATATTTACTTGTATAAAATATAAGGTGACTGATCATGAATAATTAAAACTGATGAGTCCCTATGTGAAGCAACACCAGGGCTTGAAAACAAACATGAAGCAAGACAATCAGACACCTGATGACATCAAAATAGCAACGATACAACTTAAGAAAATTTTCAATACAACTGAACATCTTATGCAAACAATAATTTGGCAAACGATGTCATTTATTTTACAAGTAAATAGAATTGAACAGGACATAGATTGTAGTTATGAGACTATTCTGTTAAATTGAGTCAAAATTAGAGCAATTATGGACAGAGCGGCTCCAGTTAATATCACCTTTACAAATTGGTAAAAAATAAGACTTACATCTGATGTGGACTATAAAGAAATATGGGATTGTGGGTCTGCATACCATCACTTCTAAAGAATCATTTAGTGCTTTGCCATTGTAATTTAGATCATTACTTGTCACATCCCTGAAATTGTTTTATCTATACAGAATATTGAGTTATAAATATCACTGACTTCATTCATCATATTGTGGCTCAGCATAATTCTAAAGAAAATACTCTCAAAAAATTTAGAGCAGAACTTGCCGCTGTTATACAACCAAAATGGTGATTTACCCCAAAGCAGGAAGAATACCTATGTCAACCTAGTATATGCAGATGTAACTGTCCCAATTAAGCATTGCCATTTAAATGCCATTCAAAGATCTGCCTGATCAACTTAAAGAATGACATAACAATCACTTTGAGGGCAAAACCCCCAATAGTAGTTAGATTAAAGTGCAGTACATTAACAAAACTGGACTTAGGTCGGATTAACCAAACTTATTTACGCTAAAGTGTATGCACCATGATGAATTTTATAGCCAATTTATGCGTCACACCTGGACTTTTGCCCTCGGATCATGACAAAATTCAGGTGTTGAAACTTATTTATTGGATACACAATATAGATAGAAGAAACCAAGTGATACCATAGGTTTACTGTATTCCAATGAATGAGCTTACATCATCTCATGACTTAGTCAATCTAGATGAGATGAGATTGCATTGCAACATGAAAATTAAGGGTACTTATTAAGCTTTAAAGAATGGAAGTAGCTATCAAATATATAGAAAATGAAATGGAAAAAAGAAAACGGAATCATATATATAATACTACTTCATCAAAATATGATTTGTTTTTAGTGTTGGTTTAATAAAAACTACCATGGCAATAAGTGTCAATTGTTTGATTTAAGGACATTGCCGTCAATTACTTTGGCAACAAATTCCATCAATTTTTATTACCAACGCTTTAAGAGGAGGGTTTTATACAAAGGACCTCTTTGACATATTGTAAATGAACTAAAACATAAAGAACCATGAATTCTAGCTTGCAGTACTACTTAAAATTTTGGAAGAAAATAATCATGTCAGGCTGTAGGATAAGTTGAATTTATAACCATATTATGCTTTTCTATAATGTTCTGAAATTAGTGTTTTACTAAATAGGACGCAGCTTCCAATTAATTTAGCTAGTTTTGATGTTTTTAACCTTCCATATGGGAAGTTCCAATTTAGATACTATTTAAACCAATTAAAGGATATTAACTATTTCTATGATTAGACTTTCTTAGAGTTTTTAGATAAGTTATAATAGCTTTTAGTATTACTAATACTTTTTAGGTACAATTGCCAATAACTTTTGAGCATTATGCAAAGAGTTCTGATTTATTATCATGCAAATTCTACAATCAATAACTAAAGTTTATAAGTAATTTGTGGCAATTGGTGCTGAAGATACTCAAAAGAGGTTATAAAATTACCACAGATAACTTATATCCCCAACTAATTCTTAATAAAGAACCTTGTTCTTGGGTACTAGCTATTCTAGTAGGTTGTTATATTTTAATGTAGGCAAAAATTTCCTAGGTAATTAAAAACTAAAGATTTCATATTAAGCTAAACCATTTATGGCTCAGATCACACATACTGTCTACAAACAGTAATTCCTTTGATTTATCTAAATCTCTTCAACCTATGCAGTCCCGCTTTTTAAACACATGTCTGATCTCACCACGGTTGTGTCCCCTCCAAAATCCTCACCCTGGCCCCTGTCACAGTATATTTTACTGATTTAATCCAGAGGCACCCACGCTTACATGGGTATTTGGAGCCATATTAAGTTGCCCTAAAGGAGTATAGTTGGTGGAATATCTGGATACTAGAAAATACAAATGCCCTTTATGCATTGAAAGATGAATTAATCTTATAATCAAGACTGTATTTGGATTCCATCTTCCTTGCGCACACAGGTCGTTAAAGATCACCACATTTTGCTGAAGTAGGCCATTCAGGATTAAAAAATGTGCTGACTTGTCAAAATGACATATAATTGGCCCTTGTCGTCTAATGGCATTCTAGTTATGGATAGCAAGCTTTGTCCCCTGCTCTCACTCTAAGTCTGAATGATTAAATGAAAGTGACTCCCCACCTATTGCAAAAGCAGAAGTCCTCTGAATGTCAGTCTTAGTGGATCTAGTTGTCTAACTTCCCCCTTCCAAAGAGCTTGACGCAATGATGGTGTTTGTGGACAGGTTTACCAAGTTTGCGTTGCTCATCCCATGCCACATGACTACAATGGTGGCAGAGACAGCAACCTTATTCATTGAATACATATTCTTCATGTTTGGATTTGTGAGAGGAATTGTGAGCAATTTTGTCCCAAAATATATGGTCAGGAATGAGATGCACTACTAGGACTCCTCTATATTAAGCCCTGCTGTTCTATGGCATATCAATCACAATTTGATGGGCAAACAGAGAAGTTAAATCAAGAACTAGAGCAATACCTACAATGTTACTCCTTAGACTCTCAGGATACCTGGGCCACTTACCTTCCTCTGGCACAACTTGCTTAAACAAAGCAGCGCACTCCTCCACCAACTCTCTCCATTTGAGGTCACCCTGGGGAATAATACCTCATTTCAGACTGGGTCACATTTGATCTCAGTGGTTCCTGCATCAGAAAACCGTACTACTCAAATTTGAGTATTTAAAGATTTGTCCAGGAACACTTATCAAATACATTAGATATTATAAAATTTTCTGTCTGGAAGTGGATTTTAGGACATAATATCTAAGTAGGATACTCATTAAATTGTTTATCCGCAGCATAGATATAAAGGTCTTCTCACAAAAGCTAGGTATTAAGTGCTCAGGGCTCTTCAAAGTGGATAAGGACTTAGGGAATGGGGTATACTGCATCAAGATTACAGCACATTGGAAGCATTATAATGTGTATCACATGTCCCAACTTTTCCCTTTAAAAGGGCTTGACCCAACACCCCAGAGCTTATCATGGTTGGCGACTACAAGAAGCTGAAGTTGAGGCACTAATGGCTTCAAGGAAATCCCTTAGTACTGTAAAGTATCTTGTTGCATTGAAGGGTTACCCTTTTTATAAAAATATCTTGATGAGCGCAGAGGTCTGCACAATTTTTAAGGAGTTAGTGGTTGAGTTCCATAAGTTGCACCCTGAAGCCCCTTATCCTCCAAAGAAAACTTCTGCCATCCTTGACATCAAGCTCCCTGAAAGGCACAAAAACTATACTTTGATCCATGAGCCATTAGGAGGAATTTTATTGCTCTATAAGGAAAAAGTAAATGTAAGTCTATAAACTTATCCTATCTGCCTAAACTATGAGAAGTGCTTCACAGGAGAAAGAGAGGGCCAAAATTTACAACATAACACTCATCATAGTTGGGAAACATGCTCATGGTGTAATGAGCAGCTGGTCATTGCTCTGATCTTAAAGATCCTCTTTTTGTACCACCTTATCAATCTCTTCCCTAATGGGCATGATTGAGGGGGTCTGTAGGGAGGTAGTCCAGACCAGGGTCACCAGCAGGGCCACAATGCTCATCTATCTCCAGTCCAATGTCCCAACCCCCTTGGAAGTGACAATATCTGTCCCAAAATTCGAAAACCCCTTAATGTGTCAGAGATCCAAAATGAATCAATTAGTATGTAGTTTAAAGATTGTGGGCTATTAATCTGAGCTAAAATTGACTTAGGAGGTATAAACATCAATCAACCATAAAAATCAAAATCCCATGAAGCAGACCACAAAAATCTAGTAATACAAGCAAATTTTATTAGATTTGCTATATCAACATAACTACACTAGTAAAATATGTTTATTGCCAAAGCTTTATAAGTATCATTTAAATCACCAAGAAAACACCAAAGCCGTGCTGCTCTTCCCAAAGCAACCAATGGAAAATTTAAAGAGAGGTCCCAGCACAGCTCAGTTCTAAGCTACCCTCTAATTACTCTCCTTCTCTCACTATAAAGACAACAGACCCTAGGTCAGGCTGTTGTCAGTTCACGTACTATTTCTCACCTTTCTCATAATAAACTCTTGTGTTCTCAATTATTCTCCATGGACTCCACCATTTTATTAAATTGAACATTATTTCTGTAAATCTGTAAAGCATGCCACCATCTGCATTCTGGCCCAATAATCATTGAGTGGGCACCCCAATCCATTAATTTAGTAGCTTTCTGCACCCTAACAGAAGTCAGCATGAATAATGCCCCATTTTGTGTTTCCAATATTCTACACACCAAGGCCACCCTCAAACTCAAAATTCACCTTGATGATCACCACTAGCTCAGCGTTATCCAACTAAAAAGAACTTTGAAATATGTTAATTCTGGCATACCATTAGTAGGCGAAGAACGCCTTATAGGCCAATCCAAAATGAGTCCCCAGACTCTATATCAATCCAGAGCACCCATATGTGGGTCCATCTACCCCACTCTATATCTGAAAACAAATTTGTCTCCCTGATTTTATTTCTGACCTCATGCAGAAGTTTGTTTTGACATACCAACCTCAGAATAGTTACCAAGCTCGCCTAGCCAATGAGTCATACCAATTTATGTGCCTAAGGATTAGTTGACAACTCACAATTAGAATCACAGAGTGATTCTAGTAATTATCAGCGGCTTGTTTGTGAACTAGAGTTCCTTGTGACAGTTACTAAAAGCCAGCAATTGCCAACCCAAGAGAAGTGAAAATTTTTTATGCCTCACCCACTCTCATGAGTTGCCCCAGAAAGACCCACGGTTGTCCTCATTGCAGCCATATGGTTTGCTTTGGGGACTTTGTTTGATTTATGAACTTTAGCTTACTCACTGGAATACTAGGTGTCACTCTTGCAAGTCACTATGACAGCTGTGCCACTAGAATTTAAAGCTTTCCACTGGGTTTTGAAATACCTATACTGTAAGTCCAGTCTTATTTTCATCAACAGAATCCATGACAGTGACACTATCAGTACTAAGATAAGACAGGTTGCTTATATTAAGTTGCTAATAGAAACATGGTATTAGTAACTAGTTTACTTTGTTTTAGGGTATCTTTCATTATATAGATTATTTTAGATTTTGATGCTACCTACCTGTACAGCAGTAATTTGATGCTTAACCGGCAACTTTAACAATTCTTCTTAATATAGAAGTAGCATATATATCTATAAAGTTACTTTTTTATTTAGATTATGGCATCAGCAGAAGCTAAGTAAGCAAGTTAAAATTATCAGAAGTAATTCTTGTAGAAATAGGAGTAGTACTTTCATACATATATAATATTTAAATATAGCTTAAACTTTAGAGCTATATAAAGGTTTAAATTATCTAATTATAACTTTATTTTTGGAAATCTGGTTTAACTTTAAAAGCTTATACAATTATACAACAACAAAAGTTATAAAAAGGTAAGCTAGTTACTAAGTAGCTCATATGTATAAACCTAGCACTCTTCCTACTGTGATAAGTAACCACTTTATTTTAACCTAATATTTAAATTAATGCCTTTAAATGATAGCATATCATTAGAAAATTAAATATGTTAAGCAAAAAAACAGAACTAGTAATCTGTTTTATGAGAATTTTTATTAAAATAAATATAAATTTATATAGTAAAAAGTTATATTAGGTCAATATTTTGATAAACAAAAGAGTTATCAATTTCAGTAGTTTTGTCATAGCAGTACACTTTTTTTCTGTCAATTGTATCAATATAAATGCAATCTTAAAGCTTAAATAAAAATGACAAACAACCAGCTTTTAAGTTAATATGAAGATAGTTTTAGACCTTCCAGCTTTGATTGAATCTAGACCTGTATAATAAATTTTATACTCAAATTTCTGAATATATTAAGTTTAAAATATGGATGTGCCTATGCTGCTTTTAAGATACTATTACTTGAGATAAAATTCTGGCGCTTTAGTGGTATTTAAAGTGTTTAAATCACAAAAAAAGGAAGATATATTATAATGTAGGAAAGTATAAAGTTAAAGAAAAAGTAGCAACTTAATAAAATAACACATCTACAATAAAGTCATATTTAAACTAGTGAGTAATCAGAACCTGATGACTATATAAACTAAATGACTATAAATAAGAAGACAAAAACAATAACAAACTAATAAAAATATATATCAAAAGTCATCTTATAAACAGCAAAAGTATAGCTAAAGGCTATAACTTACATCTACACATAAATGTGGAACATCTTTTGCCAAAAATTATGGGAGTATATTTAATTAAGGCTTAACTATAAGTGCAACTTAAAGATAATATATCTACTACAAATATTCTTTATGATGTGATAATAATATTTAATATATGATAAAGTTAGAGAAAGGGTTCTCCAGTGGTAGAGTATGAACTCAATGACCACTATTTTCAAGTTTGATCCCAGTAGATGAACTTTGGGTAGGGGACACTTTATGAATGTGTTCACATTGTGATCCAATGCTTCAAACCCAAATGGAAAATAGCAATGCTGGAGTTACTATCCTATCATATTGCTGCACCTGGAGATTTACTAGTATCTATTCTCTTTTCTTTATGATTATATCTCACCATTTACCCAATAGTCAGTGCAGTATCATCCCTAGGTCAGCTAACTCAAATAAATAGATAATAAAAAAGCAGTGATAAAGCAAAACAGATAGTTGCACTAAACTAAAAAAGGCAATTTAGATTATCATGTAAAACGCTTATTCTTATATAAAACAGTTATGATAACACAAAATATAAATTATTTTATAATTATGTAGTGGAAATTTAGTCTTATTTTTTATGCAAGTCTGATGAGTAAATAAACATATATTTAAGAAGCAATATGTTTCTTCTTGATAAAAAAGTTTTGGGTTAAGAAATTGAAACTATATAATAAAATGAGTCTGCCTGATAAGATGCTATATCACTATCAGATAATTATCTAAAGCTATTAGTAGTACAGTAATTTCTAATGTCTAAAAATTAGAGTACTAAATAGGTTTGATTGTTAAGATAGTAATATAACGCTGATAGGGCTGATCACTCATATAAAAAAGGAAAAAAAAACCTCATTCAAAAAAGGCACTAAAAAGTATGAAAAGTTTTGAAAATATGAATACCCAATAAAACCCTTTTTTTTAGTACTAGATGGACCAATAAAACCCTTTTTGAAGTCAGCGTCATTTCAAACTGCCTTATAATACCCATTTATAATATAATCTCAGCATTGTATATTCTAAGTTGTTATAGTTTACATTTGGACCCAATACAATAAAAGCTTTAATTTGTATCTGTAAAAAAATTCAATTTCAGGTTGAAATTCAGTGCTGATTTCAAAAAAGAGTTTTATTTAGTATTCATAATTTCTTGATTATTTTATACTTTTTAGTGTTATATAGGAGGTTCTATTTTCCAAAAAACTTTTAGAGGCAGTTCTTTTTTTCCCATAAAAATTTTAAAGCCAGGTTTTTTTTCCAAAAAAATTAGTCACTTTTAGAAGTGGCTATTTTTCCAATTTTTTTTTTAAAAATCACTATCTTTTTTTTAGTACTAGATGTTCAAAAATCACTAACTTTATATATCATTTTTAAACCCTCATTATTTTTATATAAAAATAAAATTATTGTATATATAATATATATACTATCTAATATAAAAAATTAATAGTTCAATTGAATATTTTAGTTGAATTTATTATTCATTCTATGCTAATCTACTGATTGCCATCTACAATACTTCATTTCATCAACTTTTTTATTTTATTGGTCAAATTATGCAAAAACCTATAGCATCTATAATGATTAAAGCTTGTCATGCTATGATCTCATACTTGCTTGGATTTTGAACAAACCCCCCAGTCATAGTACATATATCATGTCAAAACTTGATTCAGAACTATTACTTCATCAATGCCAGAAGTAAGTTTATCTGGCAATGAATGTGTCTTACTATTCACCACCATTGCTTCCAATATTTTAATATAGTTAATATAGTAATAATCAGATACTTAACCAATCTTTACAAAATTGAGATGGGACTTAAGTGAGAGTATCTTCTTTTTGAGAAAAAGTTATCCAATTTGGTCCAGTAGTTTCAGAGTTATCTGCAAACAAAAATAGAAAAAACATAGATAAAGGTTAAATTGAAAACCTTTTCATTTTTAATTCAGTTAAAAATGTACTGAAGGCCTTGATTTAAAAATATTGCTTGATGAGCTATATTGATATAATAAAAGTTTAAGGTTATTTGTGCTTCAGAAAACAACACCCACATTTAGTGATTCAAGTAATGAGCTATCTAAATTACATACTCTATGGCAGCTCACCTTTAATAATATGAAACGTTTTACCTTAAAGGGGAGTTAATCTATGGTAGTTGCCACCCGTTCTATTTACATTATTAGTAAAGTGTGGCAAAGCTTAATTCTTTTTGCAAGGTTTTCTCTACTTATAGTTTAATAATCCACTTAAGCTCAAAGTTTGACACAAACCATACCTTAGCCAAATAATTAGCTGCTATCAGCTTTTTTAGTACAATTGGAAATCCAGTTTTGGGCTTTTGACAGCTATTTGTGCTAGCAACTAGTTATTTTTAGTAAAAATAGAAAGTTAAACAGGATATGGTATAGATAGTTCATCAAACCTCTAAACTTCACCAAATGACATTTATCATATGGCGAAGATCAAACTTATCTAAAAATACAAGCATAGGAAGTTGGTATAAAGCTAACACTTTGCCAATGCAGACATAAGTTTATCCAGCGATGGACTAGGCTCACAATTGACCACCATTGCTTCCAATACATTATACAAAACGTTGATCTGAAGCTATTGCTTTACCAATGCCAGAATTAAGTTTATCCAGCAATGAACTAGTCTACAATGAAAAATCCAATGCTTCCAGCCTATTTTATTATACATACTATATTACTGGTCAGATACTGAACCAATATTTATGAAAGCAAATTGGGATTTAAGTTGAAACATCCTCTTTTTTAAGAAAGAAGATCATCCAAAATTTGTACAGTAGTTTCAGAGTTATGCACAAACAAACAGAAAAAAAACAAAAAATACATAAAGGTCAAATTAAGAACCTCCTCCTTCTTAATCAAAATCTGTTAAAAACCATATCTTGGATTAGTTTATACTAGAATGAAAGAAACTGAGTTCAGCTATCTATTTAATGAAATGGGCTTATGAAGTAGCACCTAGACTTACAGCCTAGGTGGAATAGATAAGTGTATTCTATAATCAACACTTGATCTTAATCTATACTTCTATATACAGAAAGATAGGGTCTTAATAAAAAAAGGACCTATACTAGGTGTGGCACTTATGTGCCCCAGAGTCTGCATATGACCTATGCTAGATAATCACTGGTCATATTTGAATTGATATACTTGATAAACCTTCTAAGGATTTATAATCTCATTTTGAATTTAGAGAAAGCTTGGAGGATAACAGAACATCATCATACCTACCCTTTTGTCAAATAAATATATACCTGAAAATAATCTTAGGATATTAATAACACTGGTAAAAATTAAAGTTTTCATCTTTCTATAAAATATAGTTTAATTAATTTGGGGTTTAGAGACAAGAATGAACACCAGAATAATTTTCTTAGCTCTTCATAAAGCCCTTATGTATATACTATGTATGGAACTCTTACCTTCAGACTTTTACCTGTAAACAACTCACTGTAGAATTTCAGTTTTTTATTCAAATGTAATCTAATTATGTAAAATCTCCAATGAAATTCCAACAATAATCAACAAGCCTAGATGAGCTCCATTTGCTCTAATCACTTCTTTTATCACTTAAATTCTTGATGAAAATGCTTTCAATGTTTGTCACTCAAAGTGCCACAATTGCTTTAAAAGAAATCAAGATGAAAGTTCAAAAAGTGGGTTTTTAGTGACAAAATACAACCTAACTTTTTTATTTAACCGAGGTAAGCTGACCAGGGGACAGACATTACCAAATATATGTGAAACTAAGAGAATAACTAAGAAATATAAAAAATGGGCACCCCAGGGTACTCAATTTACCCCTGGTGCCAGCGGGACTGCCAGGTATGGGGGGTTGGTGCACTACTCCAAGGGGGTTTCCCCTGCTATGGAGCAGGTGTGAAGGAAAGGGTCTGTGTGGAGGAACCAGAGTGGGAACCATGATTCTATGAGCGCTTTTTGTCTTGGTCTCATATATCCATAAAGCCAGGCTTGGAATTGCTCTAGTAAGTGGACATGGAATCTGTTAATAATCCCATGAGTGGTTGGGACTGTGCCCTTGAACGCATCTAATGCAATTGTGTGTATTGTCCACATTGCAATGGGTATTATTAGGGAATGGAGGGTAGATGGGATTGGTGACTCGATCTGGAGCGCAAAGATACTCTTTGATATCGAGAATTCCTGTTTGTTTTGAATCTTGAGCAGGCGTGTGACTTTCTGCCATATAGCTTTGGTTGGGGGGCATGTTTCTAGGCGGTGATGTAGGATCCTCTCCTCCACATACTGCACATGTTTTGTGGAGGGAGTTGGAGTGGTCCGCCATCCTATAGGTCCTTCTCAAACAGCGCTAGGCGTTTGCTCTTATCCTTGGCTGTAGAAGTGGATGGTGAGTCATTTTCCACAACCTAACTTTTTTATGTTTTCAGAAATTTTATTAACAGAGATTTTCTAGTTTTTAGCTCTCCAATTATACCAAAAATTGTGCAACGTTTTTGAAGTATTCTCAAGCTTTTTCTTTTTCCCTCACATGTATTACACAAATTTTTGGTTCCTATGATTTTTCTTCATCTATTTTGCAGTAAAAGTAATAGAAATACTCTGTCTTTATTAACAAAGTAAATTTATGTTTCTGAGGTGCAAAAGTCACCTCACTTCACACATAGCAAACTTTACTCACATTATTAACACATATATGTGGCATATATAATCTTGATTGAGTAATATACACAAGCTAGAATATTAAGTTGATAAATATAGGTCTTTATTATGTTTTTGTGCTCATAAAATAAATAAAATTTTGCCATATGTAGATTTAGCAACTACCTGAAAACTAGACGTTCACAATCTTTAAATACAGCAATTTTTCTGAGAAATTAATCAAATAAGCTTTTCTAAGCACAACAAATTACGTCTAATAAAAAATAAATTCCCTGTAAGCAAAACTTAAAAATATATGTTTGAAAATCTTTAGTTGTAAAAATATTAAAATCTATTAGCTTATAATAATCCTCTCTGTCAAAAAAAATTATAACATCTAAACCTGTAATTTAAGATATTGAGAGCTAATTAATTATTATAAACATCATATTAGTTTATTTTTAGATACATGAAAAGAACAAACTATTTGGATTAAGAAAGATTTTAAGTGTAGATCAATGTAATAAGAGCTTTTTCAATATATAATTTATTATGTATGTTCCAAAATCTTATACACTAAACAATTTGAGATTACCTAAAAAAGATTGTGAGACTTAGCAACAGTTTATAGATCTAAGAATATTTTTGGTAGGTATATCTAGCTTCATATAGATCTTTTGAAAAGTTAAAGCTTTCTTAGAGGGATCAAAAACAAGGAGGTGAGGGTTGGGATTTAGGGCTCATACAATCAGCAAAGTAGGGTTTACTTAGAGCATTTAATGATTAACCCTTAAACATTATAAAAAGTTCTTACTTTGTGATTTTTATGCAATTTCATCTGAGATTTCAGCAGAGTGCGCGTTCTTTAAAAATGGAGAATATCTGGAATATGAATGAGTCTTTAATTAAAGTGAAACGAACTAATTATGTCTTTCTTGCATCACCAATTTATCATCTCACGCATAGTTAGCTCTGGTTACAAATATTGCTAGTTAAAGCTATCTAAAGGTGAAAGACCTTCCTTACCAAATCAGTTAGTCCTACATACTGTAATAGATTGTATAAGCTAATTCTTATTGTTTTGATAATTCTTTGTGTTATAACAAGTTTGAATTCTTGATAGGGCTTGTTTCACACAGTAAAATAAGTATAAAGTGAAGGTGAGAAGAAGATTTATCCAGGTACAAAAATACTATGATAACAAATTATGTAATAATAGGAAGGCTTTGTCTACACAGCTCTGAAATTTCATGCTTCAGGTTATATAACTTACCCAATGGTATCCATTTCTAATTAAAAATAAGTTAGCTATAACTTAAGTTGTAGTTGGATAAGTACCTTTATTACCAATATCTTTATCTGTTAAGGATAACCTAAATTTTATAACATAAAAAAATCCAGATAATGAGATGGCTAGTCTTTACCATCTAGTTTCTCCTAAAAACTTATAATAGATATCATCTTAAAAATCTGAGCTTATATGTAGGATTAAATGCAAAGCTTAAAGTTCTTTCAGCTTTTTGCTACAAACAACCTATATTCTATTTCTCTAGAGCATTTAGGTTATACTAATTCAGTATATAACACCTTAGATCCTATACTTATGGAGGGCCTGATTATCAAACATCAAATAGAAATATCTTTTTTATCTATTATGTAACTTTTTTACTAAATAAATAAACAATTTTAATTAAATGTAACATATAATTTTAAATTTATATGTGACAATGTAAAAAGAGGTTTTAGAGTCAGTAATCATCTTCTTATATCATTAAATGGTTACTAAATTGATAAGATTGATGATAAATATAATTTTATATTTTACTTAGAGTTGAGTTTGAAGTAAAATTGCTTATAATATAACTCAAAACTATAAAAAGATCATTTTGAAAATAGCTGCTAATACATTTAGTTTTTTTTTCAGATTACTATCACTTTTAGTAATACAATTTGATTCAAACAGCACACTTTGATAATCAATACCAGGTGAGATGAGTATGAGTAATAAATCAAAGAGCTGGGCAAACGTGGTAAATGGCAGTGGACATGGACCTACACTGCCTAAAGGTACCTAGCGCACAGGTACAAATGAAAATCTCAGTAAAAATAAAAAACCTGAGGTGGCGCCCCCGCGGGTTTCATTAATTTTTTGGTAAAATACTGCAGTTATATGGAAGTATCCCAATTGTAACCATTGTCATTGGTGGAACACGGGATATGAGTTTTCCTGGGCATAGAAACACCAATAATGTGGGAAAAGTTTGGCGAAGCACAACATAAATTTTCCCACACATGGTGTACTTAACAACCCATACTATCTGCAAAGGTTGGGTAGATCTTGGGTTTGAAACTGCGGAAGAAGCAAACAAAACAGCAAAGGTCAGAGTAGTACTTAACCTTCCTGACAGACAGCATTTGGTACCAACCAAACGCACCTATTGGACAGAATCTAAAGACATTTTTATAATTTTTGATTATCTTCTAACCACACTGGCGCGCACAGTAGTTGAAAGACATCTCTGAGAAGGCTTTGAAGATTACAAAAAAATCAAGAAATTTGAGATGCAGAGATTCCAGCTGATGCTGACCCTTAGCACTGGGAAGGCAATAGCAATTATTTCCCTGAACCAGGATGTCACAGAGGATATTACAAAAATACCTCACATAGCATCTCCACCATTGATGGGAAAAAATCCAAGCTGTTCTGCACAACAGTGGAAAGCGCACCTTTATATGCAATCACTTCCAGGCCTTTGAGCACAAGATTCACGCTTGCCCCATAAAAGAAGGCCTGAGAGAAATGGAATTCTGTGAGGAGGAAATGGGCGAAGATGACTCAGAGTATGCCAAAATCACAGATACAACACAAGCTTTCAACTGGGGAGAACACGGGCAATATAAAATAATTGACCCAACCTCCCCAAAAGAATGAAAAATGGCCAAAAAAGCTCGCAAGCTGGCCATGGCCAAGACAAAGGCCTCAGAGGAATCATCCATTTCGCCAGAACAGATCCAGGAAGACATGGAGGAATTTGAGTCAATGAACCAATTAAATCCTGCAGAAAACCAAACACCCAATCTGACCAGATTGAATTCAGCGGAACCCAATTTAGAAATGAATGCAGAAAAACTGGGGTTCAGCGCACCCCCCAAAATTGCAGAATTTAACCCAATAGGGAAGGAAAATCAACAATAGAATGCACAAGAAAAATAATGCGGCCAATAAAAGCACACAAATGCACCGCAATGATAAATTGAAACCAAGCAAAGCCAAGAGAGGAGCAAAAACAGTAGCAACAAAAGGGGCAGAATACACCCCAACTCCTACTCATGGCTATGCTCTCCACAGCAGAGGGGCATTGAAGAGTAACATGAGCGAGGGAGTAGGGCTAGGGGCCCTGCTAACTGCTCCTGAGGCGCATTGGGCGTCTCAGTAGAGATAGGGATGCTGAACATAGTGGGACTCAAGGCCTCAACGTCCTGGACTAAGAAGTTGAGTCCCCTACAGAACCCACCTGTGGATATCCTGGTGGTGCAGGAAACCCACTGTCCACAGGGAGAGGAAGAGGCATGGGAAAAAATGCTCCTCCCAACAATATCGTTTTGGTCACAACACTGTGGGGTGATAGTACACGTGAACCAAAACTTTAGATTTATTAATAAAAATTTGTTCCTGGATGGCTGCATACTCGCTGTAACCTTCTAATGGCACACTGAAGTGCACACAATAGCAAGTGTGTACACCCTGAATGGTGCACATGACCAAAGAGAATTTCTAACAGTCCTAACACAACTAAATTTACCAGCAAGTACTTTCATCATGGAAGACATGAACTGCTGGATTAACCCAGATATGGACCAATGGCCATACACAACGGAGATATTACAAGGGCAAGTGGAACTCCGCGTACTAAAGGCCAACCTGGGACTATATGATATGCTACCAAAAATGCTACCCCTGCTACAAAACATGACATGCCCACATGTACACAACGGTATACTTGTCTCTATATCAAGGATAGACCTAATACTCACACCAATAATTTTCTGGCACCAAATTCAAAAATTTAAAACTACAAAAATCAAATTTTCTGACCATTGGATTGTTTTGGTATCTTATAAACTGGCGGAACCAAGCACCCAAGCACCCAGATGGTGCAGAATATGCCCAGAAAATTTAGCTGACTCAGACTTAAAATCCTGGATGGAAGAAAAATCCTCAACCCAGGATTTTAAACACCTTTTTGCTTGGACCCACTAACCATCTGGGAAAATTTCAAAAAATCAACAGCCCAACAAATCAAACATACATCATCTATAAGACACAGGGCAGCTTCAGCCATTATCAAGCACACCTTGGCAGAAATTGACCATCTAGAAAACAACGTACCATGCACAGGATACAGCCCTGGATGGGGACACAAATGGGCGGAGGTTTCTGCACAGCTAAACACCCTGATCCGTGAACACCAACACCAAGTTGGTGTTCAATATAAAGGCAAAACATAAGAGATGAAGAAACTTGATTGAGCTACTTTTTCCGCCAATTCCACGCCCAGAAAAATATGATAGCTTGCACACAGGTCTTTCAACCAGAAAAATTTATAGTGGAAACATCCGAAGAAGTCACAACCAAAGTGCACAGGTTTTATACAAAATTGTATAAATCTGAGCTGGTTAAATCAGAAAAAATCAAAAAATTCCTTAGAAGCGCACATATTGACACCGCAGCCCAAAATAACAATTTAACCAACTTAATATCATGTGAGGAATTATGGGAAGTAGTAAGCGTTGCTCCAAGAGGGAAATGCCCTGGACCTGATGGGATTCCCTATAACTTTACATAAAATATTTTGCTAACATCTCTAACATTCTTCTAGCTTCAATGAATAAGTGTATCATGGAAACATGCCTCCTACCTGGAGGTAAAGAAGCCTACACTGTCACTTTTTTCAAAAAAGGAGACAGACTAGATTTTTCCAACTGGCGCCCAATTTCCCTAACCAACACAGATACAAAAATTGACATAAAAATTATGGCCAAACGACTAGGAGAAATTGCATCTGACGCGATATCCCCATCACAATATGGATTTGTTCCAGTAAGATCCATATGGGACAACATCCACACAGTTGCAAATGTCTGCCAGTCCAAAACCTCTTAGCGCTTGTTTTTTAGACAACAAAAGGCATATGACAGGGTGAACTGGACCTATCTTAGGGCCTGCCTTCAAAATTTAATTTCCTAAATAGGTTCATAAACTGGGTGATGTTGTTTACAGAGTCTGCTACCATGGCTTTGCGGGGAGCAGGCTTCTTAACCAGCCCAGTCATCCCACAGAGAAGACTCAAACAAGGAGACCCCTTAAGCCCTCTACTCTACAATTTTAGTTTAGACCCCTTAATTCGGAATACAAACACACTTCTCAAGGGAATCAACTTCAAGGGTCAACCACCAATCAAAATGATGGCCTTCGCTGATGATTGTGTGGTGGGCATATCCAACAATCAGGACGCTTGCAGAATTGAGAAGATAATACAAGATTATTCAGCCATAAGTAACGCATCACTTAACACTGAGAAAACGGAAATCATACTCCTGGGCAAATATCAGACTCAGTGGATGCCATCTACCCAGGACCAACAAACTAATACAACATCAAGACTCCTTACCAGGCATAGGAGGCAAAAATTAGCAACAACCTCACTGAAACTTCCATTCACCACCAAGCCAACAGCTGGTCCTGTTCGTCACTTGGGAGTATGGCTGGAAGCAGGAGGATACGCCAATTTCATGATGGAAAATCAACTTCTAGACAAAATAACAAAACGCATTGCCTCCTTACATGGAGACCAAACAGGTCTAACAGTAAGGGTCACGGTAGCCAACTCCATGATTCTATCAATCTTATGGTTCACAGCCCATGCAATCGCTTTCTCACCATCCTTCTTCAACACAATTCACGCCCTATTATAAGGATGGCTCTGGTCCAACCACAACCCCCCTGTACACCTCGAAACCCTATTTGGCCCTAGAAGGAATGGAGGTATGAGGCTTACTAATTACCTAGAGCAAGCAACCCATTTACTAGGATCCTGGATAGATCAGGTGACTAGCCCAGATCTTCCAGATACACACTAGGCCAGAACAGCAAGATATAACTTCACACATGCACTCCAATTAAGAAACCCAGATCACCCAAACACATTAATCAAGTTTCTGGCAGCCCATCCTACAGCTGTAGGACCACACGGCACTCCTGCACATTTCAAATGAATACTCCTAGCCATGAGAAGAGCAACATGGTGGATCCACATAAATGGCCAAACCAGTCACCGAGGACACCCAAGGCTAACTCATAGACAGGAAATCAATGACCAAATAGTCATAGACAATATAATAAGCAAAAACCCAAGTACCATAGCCAGGATATATTACCTGGACCATATGGACATACTTTACAACCTGAAGACTCAAAGAAGAGTATGGAGATACACAAATCACCCTCTACTCCAACCCAGGATAAGAGCACATGTATGGAGGTGTATGAGGAGAGTATACCGCACAGCTGAATGGTCAAATGCCACTCACACCTCATGTACAATATGTGGTCAGTATGGAAGCCTAGCCCACCATTTAGAACAATGCCCAACATTAGTGGCTGTATGGAATGAGGCCATGCGCCTATTCCGTCAAGAAAACGGACAACCATTCAGCCTATCAAGGATCATGTTCGCTATAAACATGGACTCTCCTATCCACCCATCCCTCAGGGCGTTAATAGTAGCAATAGCACTATGGACAATACATACAGTGGTACTGGATTTGTTCACAGGAGCAGCGCCAACAATCCAAGAAGACATTCATTGCTTCCACAGCCATATATCAGAACATTTCCGAGCATGGCTGTTTGAACACATGACCCCCATAACAGAAGGACAATAAACACATGGTTCCCCATATGGTTCCTAAAGGTTGATCCTTTCCTTCACACATGCTGCATCCAAGAATAAGCCAGCATAACCCCCCTTCCCTACCGTCCTAAACTTGGTGATCCTGGAGACAACAAGAGGGGCCTTTAACCCTCTGGGGTGTCTTTGAATTTGAATTTCATTAGTTCCCTCACTATATTGGAAGTGCTTGTCCCCTGGTCGACCTTCCCCAGATAAATAAAAATAACTGCTAATACCATTTACTTTGTCTGCTACAAACAAAGTTTTGACAAAGTGTATCTTGATTGTAGGGGTGTGCTAGAATATTAGGTATATGTAGAATGATCTTTAAAAACTATCAACTTTTAAATTAACTTTCTTTAACTTGTTCATCTCAATGGGACTTCAATATTAGTTTATCTACCTTACCATATTTAATTTAAGCTATAAAAATCAACCTAGCTTTTTAATCAACAAGTAAATAAGCATTATTATAAAGCTAATTCGCCACTAACTAAACTAAATGTAAAGTGAGATACATAAGAAACCCAAAGATATGAGTCATGTATTTTGATAGGATTTTATACTAAAATGATTGATGCCTTTGCATATTTCTCATTGTATATTTACATTTAAAACTTAGATTAATAAGTAAAATGTTATCTTATCTATGGATAAATCCACTCAAATTAGTGCAAAGCTTAAAGCAAAATACACCAACCAAGTCAGAAGTGGAAACTGCTATATGACTTTGGCGGATGGAAGGGGGGTTATAAGACTGGTCCTGCTCTTCTGTGTAACAGTTGGGTTCTACCCAATTGCTACATTTACAAAGGTTTGTATTCCTTAATACTAAGTTGAAAAATTTAGGGATATTGTTGTTGTATTTGGGCTTGGCGCTGGGCTGTTCCCCTCCTGAGCCATTCTTTAGGCTCATAAGAGCCTAAAGAATGGTATAAGAGGGACTCCCCAGAAGGACGACCTTGAAAAAGTCAGGCTCACACAATTTCTGAACTTCATTCAGTATAATCTTGGTTCCCACTCTCACATGGAAATTACTAATGGCCTTGCGGCCACCCTTACCTTGTCTTACCTGGTGTTCCGCAACACAACAAGGTTTTGTTACATTAACAAAAAACTTGGATTTTCAGGGCCTGCTCCCCTAATTAACTTGTCTTTTCTCTTGGTGTATTTGTGACACCTAATTATCAAGATCCTGTTTTTCATGACTTTTTATTCAATATTAAATAAAATTAAGGTTAATTTCAGGGTTTGCAACCTCATCTATCCTGTTCTGTCATTTCTTCGCTTTAAATTTCCCTAATTCCAAGGTTAATTTGGTTTGTTGCATAAGGCACTAACAACTAACCTGAGAGTCCATCTCACGTTGGACATTTGGAATCAATTGCTTCAAATCTAAGGCACGATGGCAATCAGAAGCTGAGATGTTTCTGACCATTACATCATGGGGTGAACAGGCAGAGGCACAAAGCAGAGATCAGAAACGTGGGCGCATTGTGTAAATGGGGGTCCAGGGAGGTAAGTGGAGCTGGAAAGAGGATCTCCCTCTCAATGCAGACAGAAATTTATGCAGTAAGGGTTTTCCAGCTCTGATGCGGGTTTTAGGAGGTTAGCAATTATGTCAATAATGTGGGTGGTAAGGCTGTTTTGGTCCAAA
>JAKSZP010006020.1:0-33613 GCA_022478985.1 Massospora cicadina | reverse complement strand
GAGAAATTTACTTTTTAATAAAAGTATAAATTAAAATTTTATTAAAATGTTTTATGTTTTTTATTGTTAAGCAAGGCCAAAACCAAAGAAGGTCCTTCTCTTGATACTAGTTTTTTCCTATTCAAACTAGTTCATATTTTGAGACCATGGGTATTCAAGGCAAAAGAATATAAAGCTCAGTTATCTAAATTAGGAAATATAACTTTTTGGCCTATCAGATTAAAGATAAAATTTTTGAGGCAAAACCAACCCATGTGGTAATGATTTGATGAATTGTATTCAATCACCAGCGAGTAAAATCTTTTCACCTTGGTGGTGGTCAAACTCATGTGGTAATAATTGGTTAATTTTTACCCTATCATCATTGAGTAATATCTTTGCACCTCGGTGGTGGTCAGACTTGGATGGTAATGATTGGTTAATTTTTACCCTATCAGCATTGAGTAATGTCTTCCCACCTCAGCGGTGGTCAGACTCATTTGGTAATGATTGGTTAATTCACACCCAATCATTGACAGGTAGAATCTTTTCACCTCGTGGAGGTTCAGATCTGTGCGATATTGAACTCCTCAAATTTGGCCAAGAAGTTGGAGTAATCCTATTATTAATTATTACCTTTTTAAGCCAATTTTTGTGATAAATTGTATTTTTCCAATGGTCAGGATTCCACCAAGAATCCACCAAGGTCTTCTCACCATTGGTACTCATACTGTTGATTACCACAATATTATTCAAAGGTTGGTCAGGAGATGGGCCAATCATGGTAGCAGATTTGGGAGCACTCATACCTCCAACATTCTTTCTCCTAAGTTGAGAAGGTGAATATCTGACACTGGGAGGGCAATTTTCTGACACAGGGGAACTAATATATATACTAGTTTTATTATTTTTAACCAGAAAAATTCAAATTAAAAGTTATATATCATATATAAAAATAGTATACAAGGCTTTAATTAGAATTGTCAGACATTCTCCTTCTCAACTTTTGAAAAAGAATGTTGGAGGTAAAAATGCCCCTGAATCCACTACTACAATTAGCCAATTATATGTTTGATCCTCTAACATTACTATGGTTAAGGAGGAGATGAGTACCATCAGCCAAAAGACCCTGGCAGATTCTCAGTGGAACCCTACCCATCGGGAAAACACATTTTATAATCAAAATTGACTTATTAAGGTGAAAACTGATAGTCAGATTGCTCCAACTCCTTGGCCAAATTTGGGGCATCCACCACATGGTTCCCCTTCAGCTGCATCTCATTCCATACCACTTCCTAAGTGGGGACCCCCCTTTTTTAGATGTGGAAGAGGTCCCCCAGGGTGAGAAAATTTTACCCGCCGGTGATTGGGTACAATTTATCAAATTGTTACCGCATGGGTTCATTCTGCCCCACAATATTTTCCCCCATTCTGATAGGCTGAAGACTATCTTTCCTAATTTGGATGACTAAGCTATTTGACACCTTAGCCCTAAATTCCCATGACCCCAATATTCAAACTAGTTTAAATATGAAATACTAGTATTGAATAGGGGATCTTTTTATTGTTTGCCCTGCACAACTAATAAAAAATCATAAAAAATACTTATTATACTTTTTTATAAAAGTAAATTTTATATATTTTTTGGAATATTTGTGGCATCCATCGGTGGATCCTACAAGAATCAATATATCACTTTGAATAATAAGTTTGATATTTGGTTGATTTTATAGGTAAAAGGGTTTATGTAAGAGGTGACAGTTACATCTTAAATTTGTTTGGCCCAATTATATATCAAAGTTAATCATAGCTATCTAAACTACTTAATTTACCCTACTTATTTGGTTGATTTAATTTGTTTATAAACTAAACTTACTAATGGGTACCCACAATACTTGATTTAATCTATCTATTTAGTTGATTTGATAGATAAATTATAAAAACCAAACTTACCAATGTCTTTTTACAACACTATAGGGTCAAACTATGATATCATTTCATAAATGAGATTTTGAACTTATCCCAGCCATAAGATATTTACAAGGTAAAAATGATTCAAGTTTTTCCTTATGGTAAAAAAACTTAAGTGCATGTATACACCTTATGGCTGAAGGTTAGAAAATTCTTTAACATTTTTATCTACTGTTATGATAGGATACTATCATTGTGTTTTGGCATTTAACTTTTAAAAGAATAATACCTGAGGTGGTTAGATTATTTAAGTATTTGTTGGATTAGCCTAACTAAAATTGTGTATGTCAGCAGGCAAGTAGCTGGTAGATAGATTCAGTTTTAGCTAATTTATATTAAATTAGATAACATTTTAATTGTGGTGGTTTAGGAAATCATCTTATAAATAAATCATTATAAATACATGTTTATTTCAACATCTACTCCTAGACTATTTACCAATCTCAGATAAACTTAACACAAATATTCTATGAAATATATACAATTATTCAGTTAACTTGATTAGTCCAATGTTTTAGGTATAAGGTTGGCAGCTTTAACTTATTTAGTTCTTATTATTTAGTTGATTTTATCAGCCAATTATATGGTAATTCAGATATCTATCTATATTACCTCTTTTTATTTTTTTGGTAAATTAATTGGTCAATCTATAATAAAATTACTGTTTGCCATCTACAATAATTGATTTTAACTTTAGTTGGGTTTATTGGCCAACCTATGCAAAGATGATCCACACCCATAATGATTTAAGCTCATCATATATGATCTCATACTTGCCTGGATTTTGCACATGCCCCCCAGCCATAGGACATGTCAAAAAATATACAGGTCAGATTGAGAGCCACCTCCTTTTTTGAAGTTGGTTAAAAACCAAACTATAGGGAAATCGACCAGCTTGATCCGAAATTCTTGATCCAAATTCTTGATCAAATTCTTGATCCAAATTCTTGATCCAAATTCTTGATCCAAAATTCGAATCTATCAGTTCTCAACTCGAGACTTTCATAAATTGACATGGCCTCTCGATCGAACAATTCATAATTGACATGGCCTCTCGATCGAACAATTCATAAATTGACACGGCCTCTCGATCGAACAATTTGAGGTGTAAATCGAGTTCGGTGCGGGATGTGGTTGTAAAATAATAAATCTTTTACCGGGGGTTTTAAAGGGTTAATTTTAGCGATGATAAGCTGGTAGCGCGATCACATCAACCGATCTCGGTAGTTACTAGAAGATGTCGCAGGTGAACCCGTCTGAAGGGTCACGCGCGACCCAGGAGAAGTTCAGGACCATAGAATCTCAACTTTTTCACCGGATCCTGGGTGAATTTTTATCCGTTGGGAACCACGGCCGCCTCGAAACTTTACCGACCGTGCTCAACCTGGTCACCACCTACCGGTTGGTGAACTGGTGCTTTGAAAACTCCGAAGGGCCTGTTAACGGCGGTTCGAAGTTGGGTCAAGTTTGGTGCCAGAAGTTGCGAACCCTCCTGGTGCCCCCAGCCGGTGGGGTCAGCACCATTTACGCTGCTAACCTAATAACCGCGTGTAAACTCATCCTCGAGTCGGTTACCCAGTCCCAGCCCGCTTTTATGGCCGGCGTCCAGGATTGGTCCATCGAGCTGTTGCGCTGCTTGTCGGTAATCTATTCCTCTCCCAACTTTACCCTTAACGTCTTTATCAACCATTTAACCCACGCTGACCCGTTAAAAGCGGCAAAACCTTGGACCGGAAGCCATCACCAACGTCATCGAAGCGCTCAGCCTGTTGATCCGAATGACGTTGGATCGCCCCGAGCTGCAGAGGGAGATCACAATTAACGTTCTGCCGCAGTTCAACTCGAAGCTGGTGGAGTACCTCGAACGGAGCTTGGAGATCCCTAAGGTGATTACCTCGAATCTTACCAAGCCTGGGTTTAACCTCGTCATCTTAAAGGTTCACCTCATCGAGGCGATCCGCGATTCGCTTCGAGTCTTCCCCAAGAGCTTTCGTTGCCTGGCCGTCAAACTCAGGAGGGCGTTGCTTTCAAGCTGGCTATCGGTTGGTACCAAAGGGTTCCTCTTACAAAGTGCCCAACCCCTTCTCGCTCACCTGGTGTTCGAATGCCTTGTTTTGCTTTCCTCCACCGAACGCTCCTCGGCGGCCGTTTCCGAAGCGTTTGGTCACCATTTCCAGGCGCTTGTGGCTACCGCCCACGCCTTGCTAAACAGGCTTCTGGTTCCCATTCAAGAAGGTATTTGGTTTTAGTATATGCGTATAAAAAGCCTTCGGAAGCTTAGATTTATTCTAAAACCATAATCGATTAGAGCTCTACCCCGAAACTACGCCGAACTACCCTATCGAGGTTGGTGACTCGGAGGCGGAGGCCCCTTCCATGCCAACTAACCAGCTGCTGCTCCGACGCTTTTGCCTGGCTTGCCATGCTATCGTATGCTGTCTAAAGTAGTTGACTTCAGCTCCCCTGATCTAAACCTCGCTAGTTTTCAACCCCAGCTACCCGTAGTGAATCCCCCTTTGATCCCATTGATGAACTCATGAACGTGCTTTGCAGGGTGTATAGTGTCAATGCAACCGGTTCGGTATGCTCCAAGGTTGGTTGAATTCGCGGCTGACCTCGGCTTTATACTAGACGTTCGCCTCTCATCAGACTGAGGCGTCACTTGATCTCCTATATATCCTTCCGACCCTTCATGCTGCGGCTCACGATGTCCTGATCGTTCTCTGCCGAAGGTATCAAGAAGGGTGTAATTTGTCCAACTGACTGTACCTAGGGTTGGTGCGGGAGGGTTAAGTGAGAAGTCCAAGCTCCTCTCAGATATCGTCCAGAAACTTTTGCGCTTTTCGCAGCCGCACTCGTAAGCGAAAAATTTGCTTTTGGTTAAGGATCTCTAGCGTGTTACGGGACTCGGCTTATCACTTGATCTACCATATGTCGGATGCTTTAGGCGACAGCCTTCTGTATCATGCACAGGATGCCATCCTGGCGGCAGCGCTCGAGGAGCTTGAGATCAAGGAGCTCGCGACTCCGGCTACAAACCAGCTATTGGTAGGGCGAAAATGGGGGAACTAAAATTATTCAGGGTGCCGGATCGACCAAGGGGAAGCGGCCTGGCCTCACCAATTCCGACGCCTTGATCAATCGAAGCTGGAAACTAAATCCCAGCAAGAATTATAGGGTGGGCATGCACAGTAAGTTTGGAAGGTTTAAGGGTTAACGGTGGGTAGTCTTGGGACTTTGCCTCCATCTCGTCGTACCCCATCGATCCCGAAATAAGGCTGAGGATGGACATTCTGCTATTCAAACACTCGGCGCGGTGCATGTCGGGGGAGCTGAAGCTCAGTAGCGAACAGCAGCTGGCAATGTCCAAGGCGCTCCTAGCGGCAGGCTTGAACGCTTCCCCCGCGCAGGCCGTGCTGGTTGAAGTTTCTCAGGCGGTTTTCGCGTCCGCTTTACTTCACCCTTGCCCCCAGGTACCGCATGCGTTGACTTGGCTGACCTGATTTGATGCGTGCCTTTTGCGTTAAAGCTCTTGCCCGTCTGAACACGTTAATCCGCCCCCAACTCCCTGCCACCAGCTCGGAATTCATCTCGGAGTCAACTGCTAACCTACCGACCGCTTTGGTCTCAGCCTGCAGTTTGCCCATCCATCCAATTAAGGACCCCGGGCCCAACCCCGAACTTCCCCAAGCCGTGGGACAAGTTCAACGGGAAACCACTCCGCTGCACCAACCCCCACCCGTCATAGAACCAACCGAGCCCCCGTTAAACCCAGTAGACCTGGTGGGTCCTAAACGCGCCCTCCCAGAGCCAAACTCGCGTCAAGGCTCCGAATCTCCCAGGAAAAGGGTTAACCTCGGCAATACCATCCACCTCCCCCAAACTGACTCGGATGATGAGATCCCTCAAATCGTATAGATTTAGCGTGTTAATGGTGATAATTAAATGTAACCTTACGCGTTGGTTCCATCCCCCTTTTTTGGCTAGCGTCTGAAGTGTTGGGCCTCCCTAAGGGTTGTAAGGTTTTAAGCTGCTTCCATCAACCCCAATCCTTTTTAACTTGTTTTAAATGACCAAAAATAAACCCAGTGCACTCTAAAAAAGCTCCTGGCCTATTTAGTTACTAACTACCCTCTTACATTGGTTCAGCATATCCTTACAACAGTTATGGAAGCTTGATGCGAAACCAGATCTGTAAACTCATTGATCATCAATTACCCTCAATAAGGTACCCGTCGGTTTAATAGCAAACCCAACTCTTTAGTAGAGTCCTCAAAGTATAACCCCTTCCATAACCCTTCAAGGTGATTATACAATAGATCATCTAGAGCCTTGAGAAGTTTACTCGCCTTCAGTGATAGTACCGGCAACTTTATAAAACTTTGGGAAGCCAAATTGAAATACCCAAGCTTTTGGTAAGTAGAATTGTTCAGTTTAAACTCTACGGATTTAGTATTTGTTTTAATTTGGGCTGATCGTGTAACTCAGGCTTTTGATAAACTAGCAAGGGTATTTCAAGGTAGGCTTCATCTGGCTCAGTTTGGTGCACCTTTAGGGGATCGCCTAGGTTCTAGAGTCAAAAATCAAGGCTCTGGTGATGCCAGTGTACCAGGTTGTAAAAACCACAGGGTTTTCACTGGTGCACAGGTTTGCTTAACTGCTGACTCTAGAATTAAATATGGACTTGCTAATTGTATGAAGACAATTCATTTAGTTGAGCTTTGATGAATGGGTAGATTTGGCCCTACTCTGTGGGTAAGATCGTGACAAGTGACTTCAGCCTCACCTGACAATGTATAGAGATTCAAGTGACTTTGGCCTCATTCTGGCGTTGACAATTAAGAAGTACTTCTTTACAGCTTCACCTTGAAGTAAGCAATCAACAATTAAAAACAATAAAGTATTCACAGTTCCAAGGTATTTATTATTATTAAAATTAGGGAAGATTTATAGGTGAAAGTAATGGAGGACATGGGTTAGGGGTAATCGTGGTAACCACAATGTTCTTGGCATGCCTAGCCAATAAAAAGGGATATTGTTCAATTTCAGGAAAGATTCAAGCTGATTTTCATATTGAATAGTATATTTAAATCACCATTTTGTATCAGCCCACATGTCAGCTACCAAACCCAACATTTCCCATGAATAATTTTTCATTATTGAGCTGACTTACTCATATCCATGTTGTTGGCAACAATCCCCAATAAAATAGTACATAATTATAATTGGATATGATCCTCCAGAAATTACAGTTAACCAGTCAGTTATTGTTGCCAAACAGATAACAATTAAATTGTCATCTCAAAGCTTAATTGATGAGCTAAATTAAATATATGAACCAATTAATTAAATAGATTAGAGCTTAAATGATCCCAAGCTGGATAATATGGTCATATAAAATTTCTACACATCCCACCACTTGACCAGATTATCAGCTAAAAAGTCCTCCTCTAGTACTTCCCGCTATGAGTGAGTCCTGGCTAGTCTGTCCAAAACAGATGCCTCCCTTTTCTGAGCAATGTCACAAACTATCTGAAGGCATATCCTTTTTGGTCCTGCCAGATCTAGCACCCTGAGTCAAACTGATTCAGTTAAGCTCTCCTCCACTCTTACAGCAATAATGCCTATATTTGAAGGAGGAATAGGGTTGGCCATTTCTTCAATAAATTCTCAGTCTTTAATCTCACTTTTTCCTTCCATTGAGCTCGATTTTGAGTCATTACTGGATTCAGCTCAATCCATTCTAAATCTAAAAGTTGCCCTCAAGCCCAACAAAACAATTCCCCCCATTTGGACCAGTCATTCCTTCTCAAGTTGGATCTTCTATCAGAGTTTCTATTCTGAATCAGGCAGTTTTACCAACAAACAATCTTGTCAACCAAATTGGCAATTGGTAATGAAGAGCATGCTGAGCTTCTATATTGGGAACTTTAGGGGATTGACTAAAGGCCTCAGCATTTCCTTTACCTCCTGTGATCTCAATCTTTTGCTTGACTGAGATACTGCAGCTTATGCACTTCAATTCTCAGGGCAAGTGATCTGCATGTGGGCTGCCTCACTCCCCACATCACCAAAGCTTTCACCAATCCTTCCCCTTCCATTTTTAGGAGGCCTGCAGCTGCTTCCTCCAAGATGCCATCATTGACTACATGATTACTTTGCAGCTGGGGCTATCTGACAATTCTCCAAGTGTTCTTAAAGAAGCTCATCATCAAGCACTCCAGTCACAGCTTCCAGCGCCTGTGCCATATAGAGATTACATGAATTTATTTGCCAATTGCATTTACTTGCATTGCTGTTCCCCCACAATCTGGGGTTTCCCATATTGCTAATTTAGATGTCCTAATCACTCTGTAAGTCTGAGGAAGTGCCCCCTCCACTTGTACTGGGTGGCATTCCCGTTTCCATCAAAAAAGGGGCTAAGAAGGCAAGCTGTTCCCCTCATCTCCCAGGGTGACCATGATCATGTGGTGGATGGGCGTTGGGTAACAGCTATACCCTTTAAGGACCCTACCACACATCCTGGTATTGGCTTTGGCCAAATTAGTACAACAAATTGAGGGAATTTGTGCGAGCTTTCAGATAGCCAATGATATTTTGAAATGAAAGGTTTGAACAAAATTGAGGCCAATGAGCCTTCAGCAGCAAAACTGGAGAGCCCCAAACCCACAGCAACATAGAACAACTGGTGTGCAATTGCAAATAATGAAGTACCAAGTGTAGAATTTTCAGCCAAACTTGATGGCACTGGGCCATTAGGAAATGCAGCCCAGGGTTTAAAACCTGCCCTGGACACACCAAAATCCTTGCTTAATAATTCCTGCTTGGCAAACAGATGCTGGAGCAACTGGGTGCAACTGGAGTGGGTATCCCAAACCTGTTCCTGACCTCATGGGACTGCCCCTATGTGGGGTAGCCTTGAGAGGTTCCTGCTGCCCATCAGGTGTGACACCATCACTCTAATTGTCAAAGCTAAAGAAAATTGGCAATTTGAGAATCCATGGATTAACTTACAGCAACTTGGCTCACTGCTGACAAATTTGAACTCAGTTATAAATAATTCATTTCCCCCTCGCTTGAAGTTCATCAGGTTAGGCAAATCTTGAGGGCTCTGATCCCAAACTCATCTAAGCTATTCCCCAAATCAATCGTCTATTTAAGTAGTTATAACATACTGAGAAACTTGACAGTTGATTTTCTACTTTTAGATCCAATAAAATCCTGTTTTCCAAAGTCATTATTTTTATTATGACAAAATTCAAAACACCTAACCCAATCCCATTTTCCCAGCTCCTAAACCCACAGGACCTGGGGCCATGATAGTATGGTTTGTTTCCAGGTTCATATTTACATTTATGACCCATTGGCGCTTGCTGGCAAAATCTCTTCCCACTCAAGTAAATGTCATTCAAGCAGCAGCGCCTCTGGCTTTTGGGCTTGCCTTTTGGGCGTTTCAGTATCCATATCGGCAGGCTGGTCTAAAACAAACTTGCCGCTATCCTGACATAACCAATCATCCATTATTTTCAGCCATTCCCACCCTCATCATCAAGGTGGGCGCAACAGTGGTCATCTTCTATCAGATGAATAGGTGTGTGAAGGGGATTTACTATGGCCGCACTTCCCCAGTGTCTCCAACTTTTTACTCAGTCCACCCTCAAAATGAAATTTTTTGCTTGAAGCCACCAATGTGGTCTTGGTTTTAGATCCCAGCTCTGAATCAGTATCCATATTAATTCTAAAAGCTGACGCTGCCTCTGCAAACATGTTAGTTTATCCTAGAACTCCAGCTTATAAATCATTGATGGTCCAGCCTGGAGAAGTGAGGTTCAACCCCTTTGCTGCACCAGTTCTCCTCCCATCGCAAACCTTGTGATTAACCTCAATCTAGTTACAATCTCTTCCTTATCAATGGGACCAACCATATCTGCCATTAAACATAATTCTGCCTACTTTTTATTGCTAATGAAAATTAGTATTGGTGCTCACCAGGCGTCCTTTAAAACTCTTATTGACACTGGAGCTGCGGGTAACTTTATGAGCTAAGAGTTGGCTCACCAGCTTGATCTTGACTTGGACTTGGGTCCTGCGGTGATGTTTGCTTCGTCAGCCTCCCAGCCATCATTCAAAGTATGGCGCCCAATACCCTTTTTGGTTCACCAGTTTAGTTTTTGTGATCATTTCTCAGCAATGCCTAACCTTGTGTTCCTGGTAATCTTAGGTGTGGGCTGATGGCGCTGACAGCATGTAAAATTCACTTCAAGTCTTATATGCTGTCATTCTCTAATGTTCAGATGGAGGGCAAGTTTCCTTTACTAGACACTCTTACTAAAACTCAAGGTTGTGGATCAATTACTTCCCTTGTTTCCCCTGATGGCCTCCCATCAGATTTCCCAAAAGTGTTGATGGGATATCAAAATATATTTGACTCTGAGAAGGTGGACCATCTTACCTCACATACCAAATTTGACTTGAATTTTCAAGCAATGGTGTAGGTAGTGAACGTAAACTGCCCACTTTACTTACATACAATGGAGGAGGAGGTTTCCCTCAATGCATGGCGGGATGACATGCTTTAAAATTGAGGTTATTCAAAAAACAACCCAAGTTTCCTCCCCCATCATCTTTGCCAATAAGGCTGATGGCTTCCTTCATCCCTGCATGAATTACAGTCACATTAATAAAAATTACAGTCCATGATCCCTACCCACTGCCTTTGGAACAGACAATTGGCCATGCAATTTCCAAATCACGTGTGCTCTCAAAACTTGATCTAGTTAATGCCTTCAATCAGATTTGGGTGAATGAAGGTCAGGAATGGCTTATCACAATATAAACAAAATGGGGCATTTTACAATTTTAAGTGATTACTTTTGGGCTCAAGGATGCGCCAGCCACATTCCAAGGGATGATCAATAGTGTGCTAGGTGATCTCTGGTTCACCTGCATGGTCACATACATCAACAATATCTTGGTACACTCCCATACTCCCAAACAACATGCAAAGGACTTGGAGGCAGTAGTGGCTGTCTTACATAAGGCATGCCTGTTTGTTAAGCCTTCAAAATGCTAGTTTTACAGGGATGAGGTTAACTTTTTGGGCAATCTTGCCTTAAAAGATGGGTACGCCATTCCCCCCAACAAGTTGGACGCCATCCGCGAATGGCCAACTTTAACGAACCAAAAGAAATTGAGAAGCTTCTTGGGCACTATCATATTCTTAAAGAAATTCTCCACTGCCCTATCCCAGTTAGCCGCTCCATTTCAGCTGATTACAGGCAAGAATGTCTCCTTTCATTGGACACCTGAGTGCCAGCAGGCATTTAAACAATTAAAGAGGTGATTTTGTCATTCTCCATCTTAAAACACAAAGACCCCTCCAAACCCTATGTTTTAGCATATTAGCATCATCTGTTGCGGTGGGGGATGACTTGCTTCAGGCATGATGGGTTGGAACATTTGGTCACCTACTTTCCCCGCAAGTTCTCTCCCACCAAACAGACCTGGGCCATCTATGATAATGAGCTGACAGCCGTAGCATGAGCCTTGACCCATTGGCAGTATCTCTTGCAAGGCGCTCAACATGAGTTAACAGTATGCACGGACCACCAAGCTCTTCTTTATTTCTGCAAGCCCCAAAAGATGGCGCGCTGGCAGGCCTGAACTTACCAGAATTTTGGGTAGCTTTAAATTCAAGTATGAGTTTGTAAAAGAAGCGTCAAATGTCCTTCCTGACTTCTTAAGTCGCAACCCTGCACACTGTCCTGTAAACTCATAGGATGCAGATATGGTCAAGTCATTCCCCCACCCAAATCTTATCCATTGTTTCTCCCATGGTTTTGGCAATGGACTTAGTTCCAGACGCACCCCTAATTTCTTGGGTTTTAGCAGCACAAACAGCCTGTGCAGAAGGTGTGGACCTTCTGGAGCGGTTGTCCCTTCCTACTTCAAAACATTCCTTATAATCTCAGGATGAGGGTCTCATTTAATTTTGGTCATGGGTTTGGATTCCTCCCCTCCTTCGAGTTGAAGTGATTCAGGCTCACCATGATCTACTGCAGTCAGACATCCAGGAAATAAGAAGTATATCGACTTAATCAAGCATACCTACAATTGGGCAGGCTTGTCAAAGGAGGTTCAGCCTGGATTGCAGACTGTGTAACTTGCGCTCAGGCTAAGTCAGATCATTCTGGAAAGAATGGTCTTCTTCTCCCCCTTACAGCAAGCAGAGGGTCCATGGACATTGGTGTCTGTGGACTTTATTGTTGAAATTCCCTGTTCCAATGGGTTTACAGTGGTGATGGTGGTTGTCAACCGCTTCACAAAATTTTCCCTATTCATCCCATGCTCTTCCACTATTAACTCTGAGGAAACTGCTCGTCTCTTTGTGCGCCAATTGTTCTTTATGTTTGGCCTTCCACAGGAGTAATCAGCAACCATGGGCCCCAGTTCATGGCATGATTCTGGAATGAGCTCTTGCGATCTTAAAGATTATGCCCTGTTGTTCCACTACATACCATCCCCAGTATTATGGACAAACTGAACAGGCTAGTCAGATCCAGGAACAGTACCTGAGGTGCTATGCTGAAGCTACTCATAATACCTAGGCTGATGACCTCATATTCACTCAGTTTGCATATAACAATGGAACACATGCCTCTAATGGGGTTTCCCCATATGAAGCAACATTGGGGTACAACCTCTCATTCTCAGTTAGCCTGTGCTATTGCCCAGAGGTACCAGCTGCTGCCAATCATGCCCAACATATATGGATCATACAGTCCTTGTTTTGGGACAATCTGACCAGGTCTTTAAGTAACTACAAAAATTTCAGATTGGAAGAGGCTCCCAGTGCGTGAAATAAAGGTGGCTTCATATGTCATGCTTGACACATGCCATTAGTGGATGCAGGTGACCTTGCATAAGTTTTCAAGTAAATGCTCAGGTCCCCACTTGGTAAAGAATTTTTGTAATGTCACTTTCCGGTTGAAGTTGCCACCTCACTGGAAGCAACACCCAGTCTTACATGTGTCTCAGTTGTCCCCATTCAAGGGGGCAGTCCCCTCGGATCCTGAGCCCATTGTGATTGAGGGTGTGAAGGAGGATGAGTGGAGGGCATTCCGGCTTCCCACAAATCTTGGAAATCAGTCCAATATCTCGTCGCTTGGAAAGGCTATCCAGCCTATGAGAACAGTTGGGTCAGAGCCTGAGATTGCATAAACTGCTTAGAGGAGGTCAAAGCTTTCCATGACGCCCACCCAGATGCTCCACGTCCTCCCCCAAAGATTGCTACTTTAATGGTGATCAAATTGCTGAAGGCCCACAAAAGTGTGGCTCTTACTCAGTTCCACAGTGGTGGTGCTCGTTTTTTGGAAAAAGGGAAGGGTAATGTAAGTCCGGGGGAGTGCCACTTCCACTTGGACCAGGTGTCATTCCTGTTCCTGTCAAAAAAGGGGCCAAGAAGGAAAGCTGTTCCTCTCATCTACCAGGGCGCCTTGCCCATGTTGTGGACAAGCGTTGGGTAACAGCTTACCCTTTAAAGACCCCACCACCCATCCTGGTATTGACTTTAACCAAATTAGGACAACAAATTGAGGGCTCTTGTGCCAAGCTTTTGATTAGCTGATGTTATTTTGGGATGAAAGGTTTGAACAAAATCAAGGGCAATGAGACTTCAGCATCAAAACCTGAGAGCCCCAAACTCACAGCAATATAGCACAACAGGCGTGCAATTGCAAATAATGAAGTACTAAGTGTAATTGTCAGCCAAACTTGATGGCATTAGGCCATTGGGAAATTCAGCCCACAGTTTAAAACCTGCCCCAGACATACTAAAATCCATGCTTAATAATTCCTGCTTGGCCAAAAAGATGCTGGAGCGACCAGGTGAGGGCAGGTGAGTATCCCAAACTCGTTCCTGACCTCCTGGGACTGCCCTATGTGGGGTGGCCTTAGGAGGTTCCTGCTGCCCATTGGCAAAACAATGTCACTATTGTTGTCAAACTGAAGGAATTCGGCAATTTGAGCATCATGTATGAAAGGCAGTGACTCAGCCTGCTGACAACAATTTTATAGTCAGTTCTAAATGATTCATTTTCCCCCTCACTTGAAGTTTGTTGGGTTAAGCAAATTTTAAGGGCCCCAATCCTGAGCTCATCTAGGTTATTCCCCAGATCAGTAATTTATTTAAGCAGTCATAACATACTGAGAAAGTTGATGATTGATTGAATACTTTTTAAATCCAATAAAATCCCATTTCCCAAATTATTTTTATTATGACGAAATTTAAACACCTAACCCAATCCCATTTTTCCCAGCTCCTAAACCTGCGGGCCTGGGGCCATGATAGCCTGGTTTGTTGCCAAGTTCCTATTCACATTTATGACCATTGGCACTTGATGGCAAAATCTCTTTTTAGTCAAAAAATGTCATTCAAGCAGCAGTGTCTCTGGCATTTGGGCTTGCCTTTTGGGTGTTTCAGTATCCAGACTGGCAGGACAGTCTAAACTTAACTTGCTGCTATCCTGACACACTCTTCCAATCATAGCATATTCTCAGAATTCCATTTTGATCTAAAAAACTTGTTTTTGCCTTGATTTATCTCTAGCTATTCTCCAATCCCATATTGACTTTGGCGGCCTCTTTCATAGTATTGTCATTCAATATCCCTTCCCCCAGAGGCATTGAAGAAGAGCTTGTAACTCACAACCTGAGGATTAAGAGATAAAAAGTAAAAAAATTAATATTGAATAAAGTTTTTTCTATAAAAAATATCATAAACTTTCTCCTCCCCTTTTTTCATATCTATAATATATTTGTTATTTTTTTCATTCTATTTTTAAATTTAAATTTAAATTTAAATCTATTGTGGGGAAGGCAGACCATGGGACGGACACTTCTGAATATGACTCAGAAGAGACAAAACTTAGTACCAGGGGAGGCACCCCAGAGAAGCGATGCTATCTCTTGTTGCCAGCGGGAACGCCACTTATGGGGAGGGGAGGGAACGTGTGAAGGGGCCGTAGCCACTATTGAGCACGTGTGGAGGAAGGGGTCTGATTTGATGAACCAGATTGGGAACCAGGAGGAGACCAGCTGTCGGCGACGCGGTGGGAGATATCCAAATATCCACGCTTGAAAGTGGTCCACCAAATGAGACCAGAATCTGTGGACAGCTTCTGGGAGGGTGGGGATGGAGCCAGCGATGGCATCCAAGACCATTATGTGTGGATAGTCCACATGGCGATTGCAACCACCAGAGCACGGAGGGAGGGTGGAAGGGGGGAGGCCATTGATAAAGTGAACATATCTCTTGACAGACTGAAGGGATGCGTTTGATCCTGGCCTAGCAGACGTTGGACTTCGCGCCATATCACTTTAGAGGTGGGGCACTTCTCCAGGCGGTGGAACAGCGTTCCATACTGGCCACACACAACACAGGATGAGTGTAAAGCGTTAGAGCGCTCAGCTGTACGATACACCCACCTCAGGCAGCGCCACACATGGGAGCGGACTTGAGGCTGCAACAGAGGATGGTGTGCATATTTCCAGATAGTCTTTTGGGTCTCAGTGGAATAAGGGATGTCCATCATGTCCAGGTAGTCCACCCTGGATAGGACTTGGGGTCGAATGGGGATCACGCCATCATGGATGGGTAGCCCCTGTACCTCTTGTGTGAACTGAGGAGAGGGGCGGCCTCTTCAGGTTGTATGTCCACTAATACAAATTCTCCACTATGCGCTTCGCATGGAGAGTAGGATTCGTTTGTAGTGGGTTTTCGTCCCATGAGGACCTGTAGCCAATGTGTGTGATGCGAGGTATTTCATCAGGGAGTGGGGGTTTGATGGATTGTTGAGGCCCAAGGCTCAGGAGAAGTTGGAGCGGGCCGCGCGGGACCAGTGTTGGGATGGGAGTGTAGGAGTGGTGACGGCCATGATCCAGGTGCCCAGGATCTTGGCAGCATGGGCTTTGAAGTCAAGCAGGCCCATGCCACCATGATGATGAGGGCCAAACACGACCTCTAGCCATACTGGTGGAGGGCGGCCTGTCCAAAGCCATCCTTGCAGCAAAGCATACAGGGATTTGAAGAAGCTTGGGGAGAAGGGGATGGCGTGGGCTCCGAACCAGACTTTGGATAGGAGCATAGAGTTGGCAAGAACAACCCTGCCAGTGAGGGTAGTAGGGTGGGCTCTGAGAGAGGCGATTCGCTTCGTCACATTGTCCAGTATATGGCACTTCATTACTGCTGACACGTATCCGCCTGCCTCCATCCACACGCCCAGATGGCGTACCAGTCCTATGGTAGGATGTGGCACAAAGGGGAGCACCAGTGGAGCGGTGTGTGTTGAGTTAGTAAGGTGTGGACGTGGGCGAGCAGATGGGCCGGGTTGGGAACTACTTGCTGGGGCCCAGCAGTTCTGAAACTGACCAAGGAGGATGAATTCAGTTTTGGAGGCGTTCAGTGCCACGTTGCTTACCCGGGAATATTCCTGGATAAGGGCTTCAAGCGCGTGTGCATCTTTGTTATTAGACACCCCCACCACGCAATCATCTGCAAATGCCATCATCTTGACTGGGGTTTGGCCTGGCACATGGACCCCAGTGAGGTGGGCATTCACATTTCGCAGTAGTGGGTCAAGGCTGAAGTTGTATAAGAGTGGGCTGAGGGGGTCCCCTTGTCGCAGGCCCCTTTGAGGGCGGACTACTTCCGTTAGGAAGCCTGGGCCATGCACTGCCATTGTTGCAGATTCTGTGAGCAGCATCACCCAGTTTATGAAGCGGGGGTAGGCGGAATTGCTGGAGGCAGGCCCTTAAGTATTCCCAGTTTACTCTATCATAGACCTTTTGTTGGTCCAAGAATACAAGTGCCCCAGAGGCTGTGGACTGATACACATTAGCCACAGAGTGCACGTTATCCCAAATTGACCTTCTGGGGATGAAACTGAATTGTTCTGGGGAGATGGTGGCAGATGCTACAGTCCCTAAACGGTTAGCCATGATTTTGGTTAAAATTTTGGTGTCTGTGTTTGTTAGAGAAATGGGGCGCCAGTTGGCTAAGTCGAGCCTATCCCCTTTCTTGAAGAGTGTGACAGTAAAGGCCTCATGTCCTCCTGGTAGGGGGCGTGTTTCCAACAGGCTTTGGTTGAGTGAGGCTAGCAGCAATGGGGATATAAATAAAATATTTTTTGTAGAACTCATATGGAATGCCATCTGGGCCTGGGCATCTTCAGTTTGGCGCACTGCAAATGGCTGTCCATAATTCGTTCAGAGTAATTAAATTCATTATTTCTGGGTATTGGAAAATGGTGCGGATATGAGCTTGGTCAAGAAATTCCGCCATTTTGGCCGGCTGAATTGGTTTGGCTCAGTATAACTTGGAGTAATATCTTTGCATTTTGATTGCCACTTTAGCCGGTGTGTCCGCAATGGAATTATCCGATCTTCACACCTTTGTGCAGGCCACGCTCTGGCATGGTGCGAAAATTTTTTTAAAGAAGTATGTGGTGCACTTGTCGCCTTTAGTGATGCGTGTGGCCCTGTATTGGACACAAACCTGATGTTTGTATTGCCTTTCTACTGCGTTGAGGTGGGTGGCTGCCTCCACCCACTTCTGGCCCCATGCAGGGCTATATCCTGTGGCTGGAATATTGGACTCCAAGTGGGCCAATTCCGCCAGCGCGCGCGAGATAACCGCCGATGTGGCTCATGAGCATCTGGAGGAGAGATGGCGATAGTGGCAGATGGTGTCTTCTTTGAAAGTTGCCCATGTGGAAATGGGGTCCGCACAAAATGGTGCAACAAACGATTTTGCCAAAGTTGCCTCTTTCCACCCACATGGAAAATCCTGGTGACACGAGCTCAGGGGGTGGATTTTGCACCAATGTGGGGCCTTAGCAACTGTGACAGGTAGGTGGTAGGTTATCGAGACCAGTCAGTGGTCAGAGAATTCCATTTTTGTTGTTTTGAAGTGGGAGATGTGGGGTTAGAATTTCACCGGTGTTAGAATAAGGTTGATGCGGGTCATGGACCTTAATTGGCCATTGTGGATGTGGGGACACATCATGTTTTTGAGCAGTGGGGCATGTCGTGGCAGTGTATCCATTAACCCAAAGGCAGCTTTTAGAATGCGTAGTTCTATGTGACCCTGTGGGGTGTGGGGTGAGGGCGGCCACCAGTCCATTGGTGAAGTTAGCCAACAGTTCATGTCACCAACTAGGAAAGAATCGGGGGGTAGCGGGAGGGACTTGACCAACAAGAAAAATTCCCGATGCTCATGTGCACCGTTTGGGGCATAAATGTTGACAATTGTGTGTGCAACATCGGCCCATGAGAAGGTGACAATGAGCACTCAGTCATTTAGGAATGTTTCTGAGGATGTGAATTTGAAAAAATTGTTTTTCCAAATTAGCACCCCACAGTGCTTCAACCAAAAGGATAGGGATGGTAGGAGCATTGTTTTCCAAGCTTCCTCAGAACCTCATGGACAGTGGGACTCCTGGATAGCCAGGATATCCACGGGTAAATTGTTTTGTAAAAAACTCAGTTTCCTAGCCCAGGACGGGGAGGCCTTGAGTCTGGCAATATTCAGCATCCCTAGAGTGAAGGTTTCCCCCATCGTACCTTAGGTGCGAGGGGGTGGGCCCCCAGGCCCACCAGCCTCTTACAGGTCCCCACGGGCTTTCACAGCAGTGCAGGTGTTAGCAGCAACACTATTGAGGTTTTTGTTAATTTTTGTGGAAAGAGTCACATTGGCTTTGGCCTTCGCTTTTTGTTTTCCTGACTTCAGACAAATTTTTTGCGGTGCAGATAAGTTTGGTGCACCGTCGAGTGGGGCAAAATTTTTTTTTTTTTGGTTGGGATAGGTCCCAAGTCAGTTTTGACCAGAGCCTGGGTGCAGCGATTGGGTGAGATTGAATCTCCCATCAGATCCTCAGATTGAGTGGCCCGCTCAGCATGGGCCTCCTAATCTGATTGGGTGATGGATTCCCAAGTTGCTTCCACTGCGAAGGTCTCCATGTCCTCCTGGTGTTGTGAGTGTGGGATGGTGGTGGTGGCCTCGGCTGCTTCCTTGGCCGCGGCCCTATGGTCCTGCTTAGCCTTCTTCCGCTCCTGCAGGGAGATGGGCTTTACCAATAGGTAGCAGCCTTGTGCTCCCCATGGGAAAGCCTCCTTGGTGCTTGCAGTTGGTTTGAAGTGTGCCTCTCCGCTGGCCATGGCCACTGAGGGGTGCTCTTGGAATGTGACGCCCTCCTTGATGGGGCATGCATGCGCCTTATGGCTGAACGCATCGCAGTGGGTGCAAATGGGGGCGCGCTGTCCACAGTTACCCGGAATGAGTGGGTGGTATACCCTGCAATGTCAATAAAGGTGGAGTGTGGGATCTGGGTTAGGTCCTTCGCAATCTCCTCATTTGGGGTCAGAACTGCGATGGCTTTGCCGGTGCACAGGTGTGGCATCAGCATGAAACGTTGCATTTCAAAAGATTGTATTTCGCCATATATGGCGAGACCATCTTTCAGGTGTTGCTCCAAAATGTCACGTTTTACCATAGTAGGCAAAAAGTCAAACGTGAGGAAAATTTGGTTTGATTTTGTCCATCTGGTGCATTTGGTTTCAATGACCCATTGCCCTTCAGGAGGTCAACCACTATGCACACCGCTGCAGCCTCATCTGCTGCTATTTTGCTTTTGAAACCTAGGTCCAGCCAACCGCATGACATGGAGTGAGGTGCAACATACACCGCGGTTGGGAAAATTTTATGTACATCTTCACAAAATTTTTCCCATAAGGCCGTTTTTGGATGTCCAGATACACACGGACTCCAAATTCCACCGACAAAAGTAGCTGGAGTGTGGCGTGTTGATGTACTGGTTGCATCATGCTTGCCATGTGAGTATCTCCGGGGAAATTGTGACTGCCAGTTTTTTTTTTAGATTTTTTTCTATTCCACCAGATTCTCCAGGGCGTTTTTGAATGTTAGGGGCCGCGGGCCTTCCACCTGCTCCTCTTGCCTTGCTTGCTCAACTGCTCCCAGACATGGGCGCAGACTAATCTCCTCTATGAGATTATCAAACTAGATTTAGTCTTGAATTGAATAGGTTGCAAAAGTGTTTGCAACGAGAAAGAAAAGTTTTTTCATTCTATTTTTAAATCTTATATATATATATATTGTTTTTTAATCTTATTATTATTATTATTATATTTTTTTCTTTTTTTTATTTAATTTTTTAAGAAATTTGCTGTGTACTCTATTATTTACACAATTGTCAGAAACATTTTTGATCATGTAATCATCAATTGCCCTTTTTTCAATAACCTCAAATGGTCCCAACCATAACACATCTAGCTTATTTTGGTGAACAAACCCATTTGTATCACAATAGCTACACGTTCTTCAATATTAAATTCCCTAAGGGTAGATTGACTCTTATCATCAGTTTTCTTAGCTTGAATTCTTTTTTTGATTGTCATATCACAAGCTTGATATTGGGGATCCACTATTATGTTTATTAGCCAATATAGGTATTTATCCATGCTCATTAATAGATTCAGCTATACTGCTGAGTAGAGAATTGGTGGCAATGCTGCCCTACAAATATACAATAACCTGAATGGTATTTTACCATCGCTGAATAGAAACTGATGCTATACACAGAAGTCAACAAAGTTAGTTAATACTCCCAAGATGATGACTTACCCAAGATAAGCTTTCTTAGTGTAGCATCAAGCGTCTTATTGAGTCATTCAACAAATCCGCTTGTTTCAGATCAATAGGGTGCAACCATCCCTTTGATCCACATCAAATCATTCAATTGGGCAATTACAAACAAGGTGAAATTTGTCTGTTGTCGCTCAGAAAGACTTGGGGAAACCCATGTCAATATACCACCTGCTCTAGGATAAATTTTGTGGTACTAAGGGCATTGGCTCCGCTTTATGCTCAGGTTTTGACCCACCTCATAAGGTGGTCAATTGCTACCATGATGTAATGTACCTCACACATACTCACACTTAATGGTCCCATAACGTCAATTGAGACTGTGTTCTACAAAAATCCTGGCTTCACCAATTAGAATCTGTCACGTTTTTATGTGGCTTGTGGAGTTGACACTTCATGCAACAGGTGACATAATTGGCAACATCATAACTTAGGGACTCCCAATAGTAATATTGCCTAATGTGTTCAAGTGTCTTCTTTAACCCACAATGCCTGACTACCTTGTGGGCAGACTAAATTATTTTGTGCATTCTGAAGGTTTCAGAAACAAAAGTATATTTTCATCCATTATTTTGAACAATTGACCATTGACAAATTTGGTCTTCTCCATCACTTTTTTCAGCGCTTTCTGAATTTTATCTGGTTCTTGTAACTTCCCAAAGATAATTTGTTTGAATATGTCATCAGCACGAACTTGCACAGCAAGAACGGCTGGTAACCTCAATAAGCCATCAGCGTTCTGATTTTAATCTCCAGCCCATAGTTCTATTTCAAAGTAGTAGGTCTGCAACTTCAAAGCCCACTGCGCCAATCTACCTTATGGTTCTTTGAGATTATGAAGCCGCTAGAGAGAGGCGTGATTGGTCATGACCTTAAAATGTGTTCTGTGGATATAGACTCAAAATTGCTTGAAGGCATATATAACAACAAGACATTATCACTCCATGACTGTATATTTCCTCTTGGCCTTTGACAGAGTTTGGCTGACATAAGCCATGGGGTGTTCATCCCCATTTTTGTCTACTTGACTAAGTACAGCTCCTACTGCCAGCAGTGATGCATCCAATTTGAATAATGAACAATCTCTCAGAATTTTGATATTTTTAAAATTGAACTTGATGTCAAAAAATTTCCTCAATTCATCAGATGCAATTTGAGCCTCATCATTTCAGAAGAATCCCTTCTTTGAATCTTTCAATAGATGGAAAAGTGGATTGGCTATTTTTGGGAAATCCTTAATGAATCGGTGATAGTAGCTGACCATTCCAAGGAAAATTGAATATCCTGAACACTCTTAAGGATCAACATCTGTTTGGTTGCTTCTACCTTCTGGTCTTTGGGCTTGAGTCCCTATGCATTAATTACAATTCCCAAGTATTCCTATCTCTCCTTAAAGAAAAGGCACTTTCTTAACTTAATCTTGAGATTTGCAGAAGCCAGTCACTTGAACACTTTCTCAAGTTGGTGTAGGTGATTGGTGAACATTCAGCTAAATACATTTATATCATCTGGATAGACAGGAACACAGGACAGCTTCAGATCCAATAAAATTGTGTCCATTGCCGCTGGAATGTTGCAGGGGCGTTACACAAGCCTTAAGGCATCCTTTTCAGATAGTACAACCCCTGTGCCATGATAATGGAACACTTCTCTTGGTCCCCCGGGGGCATATCTACCTGCCAATAATTGAAGATTAAGTCCATAGTGGAGAAAAACTTGGCTCCTCCTAACTGGTCCAAGCATTGTCGATTCCAGGCAGGGGATATGAGTCCCTTTTCATGATTTTATTCAAACAATTATAATCAATTACAACTTTATTCAATACAACTTTCTTTTTAATAATTAATATAGGACTTGCCCATGGGCTGGATGACGGTATGAGCATTCCATGCTCTATAAGTTTTTTTTTTTTTTAGCAACATTTGCCTCTGCCGCCCTAGAACTTCAAATAGGCCTCAACCAAATTGGTCCAGCATCCTCAGTATTAACTTGGTGCAAAACATCCTTTGCACACACCAAGATCATGGTCATCTTGCACAAAAATAATTAAGTATATTTCAAATAAGGCAGAAAAACGTCCTTCTGACCCTCCGTTAACCCAGCCAACTGATACCTTTTGATTAGCATGTGGATATTCCCGTTGGTTTTTTTGGTAATCCTAATTTGTGCAATTCCTTGAATTTGTGGAAGGAATGAATCTATAATACCAGTCTCAACTGGGCAAATGTGACTACCTGATGCCATTTGACTTTTATCAGATTTTCCCCAGACTGGCTAAAGGGCTCATATCTCCTCATGACTGGGGATTAAAATCCCTGGGGATACCCAAGGTTCGATCCTCAATTATTACCATAGGAGCTTCAATTTCCAAATATAACTGTTCCAGGATCTCCAAAGTCATTCCAGTCTCCATAATTTGTTGCATTCTTGCTGAATTATGACATCTTCCTTAGAAAGGATTGGGATTCCACAATTTTTTTCTATATATCTAGGTAACTTCTGAATTTTCTTCCTGACCAATTTATAACTGACAGGTAATATCCCATCCTTATAGACTAAATTGACAAAGTTATTTCAGATACTGAGGAGCGCCTTCCCCTCATGTTGATAAATCAGTGGCAGAATCTGCCCATAATTGTCAAAGTGTCTTTCTCAAAGTCACATTTGACCCTATACTTCCACATGAAGTCAGTACCAATGAGGATGTCATAATTCTGGTTGGCCAGGACAATCACAAGGGCAATATGACCAAGGTGAAAATCTTTAGCTTCAGAGTGCTATAGACCTGCAGGAAGTTGTAAAGTCAGGGCTGGCCGTCCTATACTGCTTCTTGTGCTCTAGATCCATTTTAGCCTTTAACCACTTAATTAATTTGGTTGATACTATATTAATTGGCGCTCCACTGTCAATTATTGCCCTGACGGAGACTCATTTTACCAAAAATCCATACATGTGCACTCAGAAAAATAATATTATCTATTGTTTACTGCATGCATAACAGATTCATTGGCTGAATCCAGGTATGAATCATTTGAGTTGATATATCATGGAAGGTTTCTTGATTTGTACCAATCAGAATTAATACATTGACTTCGTCTAATTTGGCACTAATAAGTTAGTCTCATCTTCAGCATTTCAGACTTTTTACACTATTTGTTGGGCATATGAGCGAGCTACCTCCTTTACAGTTTTGGAGGCAATACCCATTGGTTTTGATCTCGTTATCCTTTTTCACATCATGGTAGACAATTTGATGAAGTGGATCTAAACCATGCTCATCTGCAAATAGATCTGACTTGTCCAATTAATATAATTTATCTAGGAGAACTTGGTTACTTGTGGTTCTAGACTGTCACTCATCTAGAATGCATATTCTTTTCCCTGCACGTTGGAAGCTTCTTGTTTCTCCTTGGGCTGGTCAATTTGACCTGATCCTTTGGTTTACGCTGTCCACAATTATTGGTGAAATGACCTGGTTGTCCACAATTATTACAAGTCAACCGTGGCTTATTGTGAGGTCTAGATCCTTCATACTGTTTATCTTTATTCCCACAATTTTTGAAATCTCTGGATTTTTTGGGGAACCATCCTGAACACTTATTATTTTTTCACTGGTGATTTAATTTGTTTGACCTATTTGGTGCCTTGAATGTTGCTGATAGGACCTTTAGATGATCTATCATTTGTGAAATGGTGTATTTGCTAGTAAGAGTGGACGCCATCACTTGGTGCAAGTCTCAGTGAGGGTGCAACGCGTTCTGCATCACAATCCTTATGTCAAAATTGATCATCATATTAGCCCCACTAAAGATTTGTGCTTCCTCATAAAAATGATTGGTAAATTCACCCGCCGTTTAATCCTTCTTAATTTTGAATTCCCATAAATTCTTGCTTCCAGGCTGACATCTTATCTGGAATAATGAATTTTTTCACTATCGCCTCCTTCATCTCCTTATAGCTCCAGTTCTTCCCACAAAGGTAAGGAAAAACCAAATTTTGACACAAAGTATTGAGGTAATTTATGGCAATGACAGCTTTTTGCTGGTCGCTATAGCTATACATCGTCATCTTTAGCAAACAGAATAAGGCAGGCGCATTATCTCAATGGAAAATGGCAACTTTGGTGTGCTCTTGAAAATTTTTAATGATGATTGGTGCAGTATTTCTAATCAGAATTTGAGTAGACGCTAAAGTTTCTTCAGGCGTAACTTCAGGAAGTGCCACAATGGTTGGGGCATTTTCCAGACAGATTAGATCATGCTGTTGGTGTAACTTTCTACTTCAATATGTGCTGATTAATCCACAAATAAGTTTTCCCCATAGTTTTTCTCATGAGCAAGTACACTTAGAGTCTTTGATTTCATCCAAACGTCTTAGGATCTTTTCATCCCAAGCCAAGTAATTTCAGTCTTTTTCCTAAGTTTGATGATGTTTTTTGATTTTCCTTTGTAAAGTTGCTTTCAAGGTTTTTATTTCTTTCTGCAGCAAGGCCTCTCACTTTTGGACATTGAATAAATATTTTTTATAGTTCATGATTCTCCTTTTCATACTTGAACATTTCATTAACTAGTTTAATGACTTTAAATTTCATATATTGTGGGGAAGGCCGACCATGGGACGGACACTTCTGAATATGACATAGGACAGATAAACTTAGTACCGGGGGAGGCACCCCAGAGAAGCAATGCTATCTCTTGTGGCCAGCGGGAACGCCACTTATGGGGAGGGGAGGGAATGTGTGAAGGGGCTGTAGCCACTATTGAGCACGTGTGGAGGAAGGGGTCTGATTTGATGAACCAGACTGGGAACCAGGAGGAGACCAGCTGTCGGTGACGTGGTGGGAGGTATCCAAACATCCACACTTGAAGTGGTCCACCAAATAAAACTGGTATCTGTGGACAGCTTCTAGGAGGGTGGGGGTGGAGCCTGCGATGGCATCTAAGACAATCGTGTGGATGGTCCACATGGCGATTGCAACCACCAAAGCACAAAGGGAGGGCAGAAGGGGGAGGCCATTGATAGAGCAAACATATCTCTTGACAGACTGAAGGGATGCGTTTGATCCTGGCCCAGCAGACGTTGAACTTTGCGCCATATCACTTTAGAGGTGGGGCACTTCTCCAGGCGGTGGAACAGCGTTCCATACTGGCCGCACACGACACAGGATGAGTGTAAAGTGTTAGAGTGCTCAGCTGTACGATACACCTGCCTCAGGCAGCGCCACACATGGGAGCGGACTTGAGGCTGCAACAGAGGGTGATGTACATATTTCCAGATTGTTTTTTGGGTCTCAATGGAATAAGGGATGTCCATCATGTCCAGGTAGTCCACCCTGGATAGGACTTGGGGTCGAATGGGGATCACGCCATCATGGATGGGTAGCCCCTGTACCTCTTGTGTGAACTGAGGAGAGGGGCGGCCTCTTTGGGTCGTATGTCCACTAATATGAATTCTCCACTCTGCGCTCCGCATGGAGAGTAGGATTCGTTTGTAGTGGTTTTTGTCCCGTGAGGACCTGTGGCCGATGTGTGTGATGCGAGGTATTTCATCAGGGAGTGGGGGTTTAATGGATTGTTGAGGCCCAAGGCTCAAAAGAAGTTGGAGCGGGCTGTGCGGGACCAGTGTTGGGATGGGAGTGTAGGAGCGGTGACAGCCGCGATCCAGGTGCCCAGGATCTTGGTAGCATGGGCTTTGAAGTCAAGCAGGCCCATGCCACCATGATGATGAGGGCCAAACATGACCTCTAGCCGCACTGGTGGAGGGCGGCCTGACCAAAGCCATCCTTGTAGCAAGGCATACAAGGATTTGAAGAAGCTTGGGGAGAAGGGGATGGCGTGGGCTCCGAACCAGACTTTAGATAGGAGCATAGAGTTGGCTAAAACAACCCTGACAGTTAGGGAAGTAGGGTGGGCTCTGAGAGAGGCGATTCGCTTCATCACGTTGTCCAGAATATGGCACTCCATTACTGCTGACGCGTATCCGCCTGCCTCCATCCACACGCCCAGATGGCGCACTGGTCCTATAGTAGGACTTGGCACGAAGGGGAGCACCAGTGGGGCAGTGTGTGTTGAGTTAGTAAGGCGTGGACGTGGGTGAGCAGATGTGCCGGGTTGGGAACTAATTGCTGGGGCCCAGCAGTTCTGAAACTGACCAAGGAGGATGATTTCGGTTTTGGAGGCGTTCAGTGCCACGTTGCTTACCCGGGAATTTTTCTGGATGAGAGCTTCAAGCGCGCGTGCATCTTGATTATTAGACACCCCAACCACACAATCATCTGCAAACGCCAATATCTTGACTGGGTTTTGGCCTGGCACATGGACCCCAGTGAGTTGGGCATTCACATTTTGCAGTAGTGGGTCAAGGCTGAAGTTGTATAAGAGTGGGCTGAGGGGGTCCCCTTATCACAAGCCCCTTTGAGGGCGGACTACTTCCTTTAGGAAGCCAGGGCCACGCACTGCCATTGTTGCAGATTCTGTGAGCAGTATCACCCAGTTGATGAAGCGAGGGGTTAGGCGGAATTGATGGAGGCAGGCCCTTAGGTATTCTCAGTTTACTCTATCATAGGCCTTTTGTTGGTCCAAGAATACAAGTGCCCCAGAGGCTGTGGACTGACATACATTAGCCATAGAGTGCACGTTATCCCAAATCGACCTTCTGGGGATGAAACTGAATTGTTCTGGGGAGATGGTGGCAGATGCTACAGTCCCTAATCAGTTAGCCATAATTTTAGTTAAAATTTTGGTGTCTGTGTTTGTTAGAGAAATGGGGCGCCAGTTGGCTAAGTCGAGCCTATCCCCTTTCTTGAAGAGTGTGACAGTGAAGGCCTCATGTCCTCCTGGTAGGAGGCGTGTTTCCAGCAGGCTTTGGTTAAGTGAGGCAAGCAGAAGTGGGGATATATATTTGAAATATTTTTTGTAGAACTCATATGGAATGCCATCTGGGCCTGGGCATTTTTAGTTTGGCGCACCGCTAATGGCTTTCCATAATTTGTTTGGGGTAATTAAATTCATTCTTTCTGGGTATCGGAAAATGGTGCGGATATGAGCTTAGTTGAGAAATTCCGCCACTTTGGCTGGCTGAATTGGTTTGGCTCAGTACAACTCGGAGTAATATTTTTGCATTTCAATTGCCACTTAAGCCAGTGTATCCGCAATAGAATTATCCAATCTTCACACCTGTGTGCAGGCCACGCTCTGGCGTGGTGCAAAATTTTTTAAAGAAATATGCGGTGCACTTGTCACCTTTTGTGATGCGTGTGGCCCTGTATTGAACACAAACCTGATGTTTGTATTGCCTTTCTAGTGCGTTGAGGTGGGTGGCTGCCTCCGCCCACTTCCAGCCCCATGCAGGGCTGTATCCTGTAGCTGGAATGTTGGACTCCAAGTGTGCCAATTCTGCCAGAGTGTGTGAGATAACCGCCGATATGGCTCATGAGCATCTGGAGGAGAGATGGTGAGAGTGGCGGATGGTGTCCTCTTTGAAAGTTGCCCATGTGGAAAAGGGGTCCGCGCAAAATGGTGCAACAAACTTTTTTGCCAAAGTTGCCTCTTCCACCCACATGGAAAATCCTGGTGATGCTAGCTCGGGGGGCAGATTTTGCACCAATGTGGGGCCTTAGCAACTGTGACAGGTAGGTGGTAGGTTATCGAGACCAGTCGGTGGTCAGAGAATTCCATTTTTGTTGTTTTGAAGTGGGAGATGTGGGGTTGGAATTTCGCCGGCATTAGAATAAGGTTGATGCGGGTCATGGACCTTAATTGGCCGTTGTGGACGTGGGGATGCATCATATTTTTGAGCGGCGGGGCATGTCATGGCAGCTTATCCATTAACCCAAGGGTGGCCTTTAGAACGCGTAGTTCTATGTGACCCTGTGGGGTGTGGGGTGAGGGAGGCCACCTGTCCATTGGTGAGGTTAGCCAACAGTTCATGTCACCAACTAGGAAAGAATCAGGGGGTAGCAGGAGGGATTTGACTGATGAGAAAATTCCCGATGCTCATGTGCACCATTTGGGGCATAGATGTTGACAATTGCGTGTGCTACATCAGCCCACGAGAAGGTGATGATGAGCACTTAGCCATTTAGGAATGTTTCTGAGGATACGAATTTGAAAAAAAATCATTTTTCCAAATTAGCACCCCACAGTGCTTCGACCAAAAGGATAGGGATGGGAGGAGCATTGTTTTCATAGTTTCCTCGGAACCTTGTGGACAGTGGGACTCCTGGATGGCCAGGATATCCACGGGTAAATTGTGTCATAAAAAACTCAGTTTCCTAGCCTGAGATGGGGAGGCCTTGATTCCGGCGATATTCAACATCTCTAAAGTGAAGGTTTCCCCCATTGCACCTTAGGTGCGAGGGTGGGCCCCCAGGCCCACCAGCCTCTTCAAGGTCCCCACGGGCTTTCACAGCAGTGTGGGTGTTAGCAGCAATGCTATCAGAGTTTTTGTTGATCTTTTCAGAAAGAGTCACGTTGGCTTTGGCCTTCACTTTTTGTTTTCCCGACGTTGGACAAATTTTTTGTGGTGCGGATGAGTTTGGTGCACCATTGAGCAGGTCAAAATTTTTTTTTCAGTTGGGATAGGTCTCAAGTTGGTTTTGACTGGAGCTTGGGTGCAACGATTGGGTGAGATCAAGTCTCTTATCAGATCCTCAGATTGAGTGGCCCCCTCAGCATGGGCTTCCCAATCTGATTGGTTGATGGATTCCCAAGTTGCTTCCGCTGCAAAGGTTTCCATGTCCTCCTGGCATTGTGAGTGTGGGATAGCGGTGGTGGCCTTGGCCATTTCCTTGGCCGCGGCCCTATGGGCCTGCTTGGCCTTCTTCCGTTCTTGCAGGGAGATAGGCTTTACCAATAGGTAGCAGCCTTGTGCTCCCCATGGGAAAGCCTCCTTGGTGCTTGAAGTTGGTTTGTAGTGCGCCTCTCTGTTGGCCATGGCCGCTGAGGGGTGCTCTTGGAATGTGATGCCCTCCTTGATGGGGCATGCGTGCACCTTATGGCTGAACGCATCACAGTGGGTGCAAATGGGGGGCGCGCTGTCCACGGTCACCTGGAATGGGTGGGTGGTATGCCCTGCAATATCAATAAAAGTTGAGTGTGGGATCTGGGTTAGGTCCTTCGCAATCTCCTCAGTTGGGGTCAGAACTGCGATGGTTTTGCCGGTGCACAGGTGTGGCATCAGCATGAAGCGTTGCATTTCAAAAGATTGTATTTCGTCATATATGGCGAGATCATCTTTCAGGTGTTGTTCCAAAATGTCACGCTTTACCGTAGTAGGCAAAAAGTCAAATGTGACGAAAATTTGGTTTGATTTTGTCCATCTGGTGCATTTGGTTTCGATGACCTGTTGCCCTTTGAGGAGGTCAACCACTATGTGCACTGCTGCAGCCTCGTCTGCTGCTATTTTGCTTTTGAAACCTAGGTCCAGCCAACCGCATGACATGGAGTGAGGTGCAACGTGCAGTCCCTTGTACACCGCGGTCAGGAAAATTTGTGTACATCTTCACAAAATTTTTCCCATAAGGCCGTTTTTTGGATGTCCAGATACACGCGGACTCCAAATTCCACCGATGAAAGTGGTTGGGAGTGTGGCATGTTGATGTACTGGTTACATCATACTTGCCATGCAAGTATCTCCGGGGAAATTTTGACCGACAGTTTTTAAGATTTTTGTCTATTCCGCCAGATTCTCCAGGGCGTTTTTAAATGTTGGAGGCCGCGGGCCTTCCACCTGCTCCTCTTACATTGCTTGCCCAACTGCTCCCTGACATGGGCGCAGACTAATCTCCTCTGTGAGATTATCAAACTAGATTCAGTCTTGAATTGAATAGGTTGCAAAAGTGATTGCAACGAGAAAGAAAAGTAGTTTAATGACTTTAAGCTTCAACTAATTTAAATTCAGATTGAGTTGCTGATCTAATGCATTCTTATTGATGATTTCTAGTTCCATAAAAGTTTATCAATTCCAGCTCTCATTTCTTCGCTAAGACTTTCAAATCTTCTCTCCATATCTTTGACAGTATACTTATTTTCCCACTCACCTTGATCAAATCTAGCATGACCGTGTGGGTTTCGGTTCTGGAAGCGACCATTGGCTCAGTTGCCTCCTGAACTCAAATCAAATCAGCAATATTTTATTTCAGCTAATTGAAAGTGTTTGTTCACATCATGCTTCCATTGGTTATTGAACCAAATCTGGTTGATAATCTCTCCAACTATCCCCCAAAGTTTAGTATTCAGCTCAGCCACCAGATCTTTAATTTGGGTGTTTGACTGCTGAACACAATGTGATGTAGAGTCCAAGACAGCACAAATTTGTTAAACACTAGCATCTAGTTGTCACACCAATGCCTGCTGTTGTAAACTGTTGTGTTGAGTGTACTCAACTAGATAAGTGATCACCACCTGTTGTCAGACTTAAATAGCTCTCATCTTATGGGTAGTTGGCTGCATATACATGATAACATAATCACTGATGTTACCAATAATTTGCAGATATCTCGCTAAAGTTGAAGTGTTCATGTTGTAGAAGTTTTCAAAGTGTCATCTTCGCTATTCCTGTTTTTAGTTTGGTGAAATAATTCACAGATTTGATCAAGAGTATTGGTCACTAAATTTGAAATCCTTTAATCAGAGTATTGCTAATACCTGATAAAATTTCTTGGATTCACTCCAAAGGTGGTTCATAGATTGTCACGACATTCTCATTCACTCCAATATCAATAGGTGAATATATTGAGGATCCATCAGCATACCCGCCTCTAATTGGATACTTCCTCAAAGGGTGCTGATGATCCCGCTTCCTCATTTCTTTGGTGATCCAATTAGTCAAATGATTTGGCATTATTAATTTCATATTAACTTGACTCAACCCCTGTAGTGAGCACCATGTGTAAAACTGCGGGGTTTTCACTGGTGCACACGTTTGCTTAACTGCTGACCCTAGAATTAAATATGGGCTTTCTACTTTGTATGAAGACAATTAGCTTAGTTGAGCTTTTTAAATGGGTAGATTTAGCCCTAATCTGGCGGATAAGATTATGACAAGTGACTTTGACTTCACTTTAGCAATGTATAAAGATTCAAGTGACTTTGGCCTCACTCTGGCATTGATGCTTAGACAGGAAGTACTTCTTTAAAACTTTAACTTGAAGCAAATAATTAACAATTTAAAAAATAAAGTATTCACAGTTCTAAGGTGTTTATTTATATTAAAGTTAGGAAATATATATAGGTGAAAGTGATAAAGGACAAATGTTAGGGGTAATTGTGGTAACCACAATGTTCTTGGCAAACCTAGTCAATAAAAAGGGATATTGGTTCATTTTCAGGAAAGATTCCAGCTGAATTCACATTGATATAGCGTATTTAAATCACCATTTATATCAACCAAAATATCAGCTACTAAACCCAACAATTTCTCATGAGTAATTGCTCATTTCAAGCTGTCTTACTCATATCCACATTGTTGGCAACATTACCTGACAAAACATTAATCATACTTATTATTGGATATGATCCTCTGAAAATTACAATTTAAAATTCAGTCAGTTATTATTGCCAAATAGATGTCATAGTTAAATTGTCATCTCAAAGCTTAATAAAAAAGCTAAAGTAAATATATGAACCAATTATATAAAAATTAGAGCTTAAATAATTCTAAGCTGGATAATGTGGTCATATAGAAACCCTACCAGGTGTTATAAAGATTTTGATAAAAATGCCCAATGGACCTTTGGATTACTTCAACCCCAATAGTTCTAAAGGTTAGGTTAGTTTTATCTCATCCTCAAACTAAACAAATCCATAGATACTCCCATTAGGTTCATTATTAAAAGCGGATTGCTTTCTTGTTGCATTTAAACTATTTGCTATGGCTAAGATCAAAGGAGCTGGTTGCCAAAGCATAGATTGCCAGGTTAGTGCCAACTGTACTGCAACCTAGATGATATAACTGCAGAGCAATATACAATAGCATGACTAGCCTAAGCTTTAGACTTTAAGGTCATATACAAAGCGAGTGATCTGTACATCAAAATCCATGATTACAGAGAGCTTGTGAGGGGTTTTGGATTTTTCTTAACAAGCGACCTTGAAATTTATCATTCAAATAAGACGTGGGGTTTATGAGATGGAAGAAAATTAATTGATAGTTCATATGTACCAGATGTAGTGTTATTCTCATATCTTTAAAGTGGTCAGTTGCAAAAGCCTCACCTGACTGCAAGGAAGCCTTAACATGAAAAGCCATCATTGAATGTCTAGGATCATAACTTAGCCATCAGGACCCTTTTTATCTGTTCAGTTCAACATTTTAAAAGTTAAAAAGTTGGTAAGTCATTGAATAATATAAAATTATTAACTATATATGCAACTTGTATTTTTGTCATGGCTACATGATATAATTGAGGAAACAGACTGTAAGTGTCAGGGAAACTGGAGCGCAGGAGGTCGCTGGAGGGAAAGATACAGGCCAAAGGTGACACAAAAGGCTAAGTGACCCAACAAAATGAAGAGACATCCTAAACGATCCTTATTGTGTTTCCAAATAGATCTGTGGAACAAAACGCACACCAAAATGGCCACAAGAATCAGGGACATAAGGCCCTGGGAGCTGGGAAGAGTGGCGAAAAATCTAGGGCAAAAGGCAGCGAAATAGGAGGAGGCAGAGCCCGCGGCATAGGTGGTGGAGTAGGTGGCGGACTCAGGTACAACAGGAGGGGTGAACCAGTTCAGAAAACGGACTCCAGCCATTGCAAAACTCTGCAGAGTAGTTTTTATGCGGAAAACTTACGTACAGAAGATGTGCCAAAATCCTAAATTTTATTAAAAAGATCAGTTTATCTGAGAAAAGCAAAGCCTTTCTCATCTTGGGACTAAATTTATAGGGGGCTTCTTCATGAAGATTCCAGTGGTTATTGGAATCTAATATGAGCTACAAATTCAT
>JAKSZP010006019.1:0-33688 GCA_022478985.1 Massospora cicadina | reverse complement strand
GTGCTTCAGTGGTCCCCCGTTTTAAAGGCTGCTTTCCAAGCAGTGAAGTGCACCCTGTTGTCAACGTCTTTTCTTTGCCATGTTGGCCCTTAAAAGGAGTTCATTGTGTCTACTGATGCCTCCAACTTCGCCATAGCTGCTGCCTTGTTACAAGTAGGCGAAGATGGGATAGAGCATCCGGTGGAATATTTTTACAGGAAAATGTCTCTGCCTGGGTTGAATTACGCCGTTTACAACAAGGAGTGACTAACAGTGGTGGAGGCGCTGACATATTGGTGTCACCACTTGCATAGCTCTACCCAACCATTCCGTGTAAATACAGATCACCGTGCCTTGCTGTACTACTGAGCCCCCATGTCCTAACTCCACGGCAGACCTGTTAGCATGAGACCATTGCCCAATTTGCCTTTTCTTAGGAATTCACCAAGGGCAAGGATAATGGCTTGGCGGATGCTTTAAGCCACAACCCTGCTTTAGCTCCTGATCCAAAGGAGGTAGAGGTCCAAAACACCCAGGTGATGATTCCTCCAATTAAAATTCTGTCACAATTTCCCTCTCCCCTGGCCAACGGGCCAGCGCTTGCGCCTCTGGAAAACGTGGAGTAATATAATATGTTCAGGAAGGTATTCCTTTCACAGCTGCTAGAAACTGAATATAATATGTTAATTGCTAAGTGCGAGTTGAATCAAGAGGATCTCTCCGGGGGCTATCACGTGAAGGATGAGATGGTGTGGTTTCAGGGGCGCCTATGGGTTCCAGCTGGCCCACTTCCCTGGAAATCATCTAGGACCATCATGATGGACTCACCGTTGGTCATCCTGGTAAAGCAAAAATGTTGGAGTTAATACGACGCACATACATTTGGAAGGGCATGCCTGCTCAGGTGGGGCGGTATTGTAAGGATTGTTTGATCTGCAACCAAATGAAGCCAAATTGTCAACCTTTAGCGGGGTTGTTGGTACCAGTCCAGAAAGCTGAAGGTCTCTGGACTTCCCTATCGGTGGATTTCATTGTGGAACTACCAGTCTCTGATGGTTATGATGCCATCATGGTGGTGATGGACCATTTTACTAAGTTCGCCCACTTCATTCCTTGCAGAACAACAATAACCGCGGCTGATATGGCCAGGCTCTTCGTCACGCATGTGTTTGCGTTCCATGGAATTCCCCAAGAGGGTATCAGTGACTGGGGACCCCGATTTACCTCTGTCTTTTGGGAAGAGATGTGTAAAACTCTTCAAATTCGCCATTGCCATTCAACGGCATATCACCCCCAATCAGATGGGCGGACATAACGAGTGAACCAGTGCTTGGAGCAGTTCCTGCGGTGTTACACCGCCGCTGATTATTCAGATTGGGCTTCTCACCTTCCTATGGCCCAATTTAGTCACAACAACACGTTGCATTCTTCAATCAGTTATTACCCTTTTTTCGCCAGCCATGGCTTTAACCTCACCTTTAACATGGGGCACAGCTGTGGGTCTAAGGTTGAAGCAATGGTGGAATTTGCCAAGACAATCAAGAAGGTCCACCAGGGGTTTTCATAATATTGGAGGCGGCAATGCAAGTGTATAAGGATAACGCTGATGGGAAGCACCGAGTGGGTCCTTTGTACAAGGAAGGGGATCTCGTGATGCTTGATGCTCATAACATCTCTATCAAGCAGCCATGCAAGAAGCTGGGACCAAAAAGGATTGGCCCTACCGCGTTGTTAGAAAGGTGGGCTATGCCTCATACCAGCTAAATCTCCCCCCCTCATTTCAGATCTTCTTGGTGTTTCATGAGAGCAAACTGACATTGTTCAAGTGTTCCCCACCAGAGACTCCTGAGGCCTATCTCATGGATGGGGCGCCAGAGTTGGAGGTGGAAGAAATAGTTGCCTCCCGCCGCGTTAAAAGAAGACTGAAGTACCTGGTATCTTGGAAGGGCTTTGACGCTGCAGAAAACAGTTGGGTTCCAGTGCGAAATTGTGTGCAAACCCAAGATCTGATTGAAGCCTTCCACAAGCGTTTTCCCCAGGCTGCTGGATCTCAACTTAAACCGGCCATTGCCGCCATGAAGTTGACCCCTACCCACAGAACTTTTCCCTTGCACAAGCCCCTGGAGGGGGGTGGAGCCTCATCAGGAGGAGAGGGTAATGTCATGGTCACATGACATCATAGTGGGGACCAACCCCAAGGATAAGGCTGGGCGCCAAGAGGCCCATAAGGTGAAGTTACATGACCTCCCTGACCTTAGGCATACCCTAGAATAACGCTGGGTATGGGCGAAATATGCCCAGGTTGGTACTAGTGGGGTGCTAAATGCCAGCCCCTTATGACGGCCCAGGCGTTGAAACAAACGTTCTACTTAATGAATGCAGATGGTTCAGTTTGGTTTGTCAAAAACGAAGTTTTTGAAACTCATTCCATCTATGAAATCATGCGTTCAGGTCAGATCCAACTTCAATCAATTACTCGAGTGAAGTTGGTTTCAGTGTTTTCGCAATCTAGATGGTAGTGTGTGCCTATTGGTGGGTCAGTGCATGAGTACCCTTATGAAAACCCCTTATTCACCCCGTTGAAGTTTAAATATTTTTTCCTCAACCAACATTCCTTGTTGGTTGACTTCCAAATAAACATTTTCCCCGTTTTATGTTTATATTTTTATAATATTTCAAACGCTCCTGTGCACTATCCTCTTTGAGGAGGTCTCATGCTCCGTTAACCTTGCCATCATAAATACATTTCAGCTATCCCCTCATGCACCGTTGGTTCGCCCAGATTCCCTCCACCCTGGGTCGCTTACCCCATTCATCTTTATGCACCGTGTTGTTTTTGGTGGTCATTTATTATAAAACTCACTTCTCTGCCTAAGTTGTGATTACCTCAGCACCCTCTTCTGGGGCTAATAACTTTAGCACTAACAGCTAGTTCCTCGGTGTTGGCCTTGTGCACCGTGCACTACCACACTAGGAACAGGGAGAGTTATAGACACTCATTCTACAGAATAGGTGAATCAAAACATGTTTTTGGCAAGAAGTGAGTTATTCTAAGTTTGCAAGTCACCAAAGATGTTTCTGGCGCATAATTACTAAGTTTAATCTACATTCTATATTTATTTATATATAATAGTTATATTGCTCACCAGCGACTGAATGCAGAGAGGATGGGCCAAAACTAATATTTGGTCATTGGGAAGGACGAAGCAAGAGGGTTATATGCCAGGAAGAGAGTAGGTTCAGTGGAATAGAGAGAATGTTGGATAGAAGAACCAGCTTGAGCTAATAGGTCAGTAATGTGCGCAGTAACCCTTTTGTAAATATAAGTACAAGGTGCTATCCTCTCAATAAACACCTTCCTTTGCCTAGTATACCTTTATTATAAGTTTATATTTACTCTTGTTAGTTGAGGGTTTAGGCTGAGGGATCCCCAAATGGCGCAGGTGACACGCCAAGGGGCATTTTGTACTGCTGGCCCCATCACCTAAGGCAAAATGACAAGTGCCAAATAGTCTTCATACTGGTTGGCCTGCCAACCAGCTGAGCTCGCTGTCACAGAAAAGAAATTTTCTGACAGTAGAAATCAATAAGAGGCTCTGCTGGTTGGTGACGGAGTAGCTAACAAGTTGGTGAGGAGGTGGAGAGGATGTGCCATCAGTACAGCTGGGGAGGGAAGAGCATACTGGTGTGTCTCTAAACCAGTGGTGAGGATTCCAGTGATTTTTGGTGGCAGAGAGGAGAAAGTCCTGGATGCCAACCCCAAACACCAAGACTGTAAAGTATGAGGAATATAATCTGGTTATGTGGGGGAAATGTTGGAAAATTAACTAGATGGATATTTCCAATAATTGATTGATATTTGGGATGAAATAGCTAATCCCAGAAGAATGGTTCATCAACTGAACTTCGTGATTTTTGTACAATTTGTTGATAATTGCTCCCCAATTGGGTTGATCCAAATCTAGTATTCCATGAGATTGGAAGTATGGGTTGGTTGGAGCCAATTAAAGGCCCAAATTAGTATATGGATCACCAGCAATAAGTAGCTGAGAATGATCTAGTTATGGCTTACTAAGTAATGTTGACAGAAACTTATGATCCCAAGTTTGAGGCAACTGATTTTTTTCTAGTGCCTCATATTTAATGATCAAATATCGCCTGAAAAGGCATTTCCTTAATTGAAACACTAGAAGAGTTGTGTTGTGTTGACAGCGAGAAGCCAAGTTTTAGGTTTTCAAGTGACTAAAGCTGTTTTTAGCACACAATTACTAAGTTAAATCCACTTTTGATACTTATTTATATTATATTATACCAATACAGCTTACCAGTGACGGAATGCCAAGGATGAACAAAAACTAATATTTGGTCATTGGAAAAGATGGGGTGAGAGGGTCTGTTAAATTCTAAGGATCACTTGGTTGATAAATTAAACCTTGCATGTAAATTTGGAAGAAGTTCAGCTGAAAGATCCTTGATTTTAGCCAGTGTCTTACGGTTTTATGACCATTCAGAAGCTCACTAGGCTTATTCAAATTAATCTGACTCTTCTGGTCGATCTTGGGCACAATTTTCCCTATATATTCAGGAACTCTACTTAGGCAGGCTAAGGTACAAGATGATAATTCTGAAATGCCAGCTTGCCACCACTCTCTTAAGATAGGACTTTGATACATAAGAAAGATAAAGAGAAATTTAATAAAGTATATCTTTTATTCTGAATATATTAAATTATGATAATTCATAAGGCCAAGTGCCAGTATCTATACCTCTAGGGCATCTCCTGGCCATATATCAAGCATGCATTTTTCACAATTATTTATTTCCACCTCAGTTTGGCTCTTATTCTGATACAATTATGACTTATTGCTGAGACTATTAGTGGCAAAAAACACACATATTTGAGAAGATTTCAGGGCAAAAATCACACTACAAACGTGCAAAATTATCTTAGGATTATCTTAATTTGAGTTTAGTCATACAGCTGGCAAAATATAACTTCTGGGAAATTTGGCATTGATTTCAATTAAATGACGTTTTTAATCAGGAAATTGGCAGGCCTCTTGATAGCACTAGTTACTCCCATTTGGGTGGTCCATGTCAAGTGCTATCATGTTTATTACAAGGATCAATATGCAAAATTTTCCATAGGGCGTGGAATTGGCTATTCTTAGGACCAGCCTATTTTATGTTTTGACATACAGCTGACAAAATATGACTTCTGGGAAATTTGGCACTGATTTCAATTAAATAACATACCCCTAATTGGTACATTGGCAGGCCTCTCTCGATAGCACTAGGTACTCCCATTTGGGTGGTCTATATGCAAGTGCTATTGTGCCAATTATGAGAATTAACATACAAAGTTTGCCATAGGGCAGGAAATTGGTTATGACATTATGATGTCTATTTGTCCATGTGATTTCTAAAGGTTATTTTCAAATCAATCCCCAGACTATTTCTTAAACTGAATGGTTGATATTGCTCCCAAATAAGTCAGGACCAAATGCCAAGTTTGTTTTATATATAATTGAATTAATTGACGCTGAGATAATCAGCCCAAGCTGTCAAGTGGATAATTAAGTTACTTGGCGTTGAGATATTTGGCCTGAGCTGTCAAGTAGATAATTAGATTAATTAACAATGAGATAATCAGCTCAAGCTGTTAAGTGGATAATTAAGTTAATTAACAATAAGATATTCAACCCAAGCTTTCAATTTAATAATTAGATTAATTGATGTTGAGAAATTCAGCCAAGCTGTTAAGTGGATAATATATTGATTTACATTGAGATACTTGGCCTGAGCTGTTAAGTGGATAATTGGTTTAAGTTGACGTTGAGAATTTGTCTCTAGTTATATAATGGTGATTGGCTTTGATTAAGAACTAGAGTAATTGGCCCAAAGTTTGGAAGGATAAACGGCCTGATTTGTTGGTTTTCAAAAGGTTTATTTTTGGGTTAACCACCAGAATCTGACAGTGTCAACTCCAGGAAGGGAGTAAGTGCAGCGGAAGAGATAGTGGTTGGCTAGAAGAGCCAGCGATGAGCTGATAGGTTGGTAATGGGCGCAGTAGCCCTTTTGTAGGTATAAATTTCTGGTGCTACCATATCTATAAACATCTCCTTTTGCCTAATCTACCTTTATTATAAGTTTATATTATTCTTGTTGGATGTGGTTTAGGCTAGGATTTCCCAAATAAGCAGGTGACGCACCAAGGGGTCATCTGGCGCTTCTAGCCTCTCACCTAAGGCAAACAGCAAGAGCCAGCTAGTCTTCATACTGGTTGTCCTGCCAACCAGCGAAGCCCACTGTTGCCTGAAAAGCAATTTTATGACAAACTCTAAAACTTCACAATTAGATTCAAAATTAATTAATCTAGTATACCTACTCAGGTAAACATTTGTAATTAATAATACATCACTAACCAAATGATTTGTGTTTATGTGTTTATATAGGAACCTTTTTTTATTAAGTTAGTAACACTTTTTGAAAAAAGTGACCCAGTGTAGTTTAGCAAAAGAAATTTTTCAGTTTATGCCCACTTTCCTTTATTAGAGAAGTACACATGACTTCCAACCATTACAATTACAAATGGGCTTCCTTCCCAGCAGATCCTAACTCATATAGCTGGCAGCCCCTAGTAACTTCTTTATAAAAGTAAAAAAGACTTCCCACCAATTGGGTAATCCAACAAAGGAGTGCACCCGTTGATGCTAATAAAATTGTTGGCAATGAGGCCAAGAACGCCAAATAAACTCAGCTTCTAAAAATGTCAGAGAGAGGCCCAAGTATGAAAAATAAACTCAGCCACCAATGCCACAATCAACACAAAAACAATAGATACAAACAGTAACCTGGGGTCCTAAACCTCAAAACGCATCTCAGCCATGATGGGAACCAACAGCTACTCTCCGGCAGAGTCAGTAATTCCCAATGACAGAGCAGCCTACAGAAAAGCAAAGGTACTGGTGAGCAATACCCCCCAAAAAAGTCCTTTCTTGGCCCAGTATCCCTCAATATTGAGCACCCACCCTCCTTAGGATGGGAAAACCTTACCTACTGTGGAGCTGACCCCCCAACAGTTCACTCCCTATACATGTAGATGATTGCCCTGAGTTAAACAAAGATAATTAGGGTAGGTCCACATATCAATCAAGCTGATGAAATTTTTGGCAATTGTCCCTGTCATGCTTGCAAATAAGTGCTCATAGGTGCTAACGCTGGGGAGCCCAACATAGTGGCTGATTCAGGAGGCTTAGTGCATAACAGTCAGCTAAGAGGACAGGGGCTTCATAAGACGCAGTGATGGATGAGACTTTGTACAATAGAATAAAATAAGAACCTAGATAAAATAAAATAACTAATATTCCTCTGGAAAAGTTCTTTATTAAGTAAGCCAGTACTATTTAAAGTACAGTTGAAAGGAGAAGGGAAATCATGATTCACTGGGAAAAGCAAGGACTGATTCACTGATCATTTCTGATTTCCAGTTAGCTTACCCATCACTTTGTCCCACCTGGAAGGTCAGCAGAGCTTCTTGATCTCCTGGTAATAGTTTCATAATATAAATAAATTAGTATTAACCTCAATAAGGACCTCTATAGTAGTCCTGGTATAGAGGTCCAACCTGCCAGATTTCAGAATGAACAGCTGATAGAGATATTGGGATTGTTGGGCCACTGATGATGGAGTTGAGTGAATGTGGCCAAAAAAGGTAGAATATTTGCAAATATAATTATAATTCTTATTAGCCAAATTCGGAGTAATTTAAGCAATTCCCTAAATTTGAAGCTTAAATTAAACGTTAAGGGACCAAACCTTAATTTGGCTAAAAGGGACCATTTGAATAGCTTGAAGTCAAGTCCAAAGTTCTTATATATGCTGATCTTCTCCCAGACAAGGCTTCCACCATGCATAGGGAGAATCCTGAGAAAGCCCTCAAACCTTGTCCAAGGGAAGTATGCCTTGGTCCCTTCTGTAAAACTGACCAATAAAATTGTTGAGGTATTCATGGTGTACTTTTTTTGTAAATTGGCTGGTTAATTTTATCAGGTTCCTTTTGCTGATGCAGTTTATTTCAAGACTCAAAAATGTTCATTTGATAATGGCTGGTCAAGGTTTGAGCTATCTTGGTTTGGATCAAGAGGCTGCACTGCATCTTCATTCTGAGGAGAGCCTGTGTTATGTACTAAGATTTCTTCCAGTGGTGGGCACCCTTACGTTCAGAGTTGGTCATAATGAACTACCTGGCAACGTCATACTGGGCCAGGTAGGAAACCTACTCACATGAGATGGAGTTGCATTAGGGGACTCCCAAAGTAGCTGGATCAGAATAGCGTTATTTACATTTGGGAATTAGCTGGGTGTGTATGACAACGGTGTTTTTGAGGAGCATGAGATGATCTGGGCACCGGATATAAGATGGCTCTGATTTGCGCCCAAGAATAAACAAGTTGTACAACGTCAGGTGGCCATCTATTCCACCAGCAAACAGATGAGAGAACACGGAACAGTAGTGTAGCGTGGTGTTGAGAAAGCCAATGCACACACCTTTCAGAGTTTGATAATCATCGGTGGGCCTTCACCTCAATTCCAATCCTTAAACTGATTCATGGCGCAGGAGAAGTTGGCGATGACGTCATAGTTAATATTGGAATGATATGTGAAATATTCCAAGTCTGGTTTCACAGCGTGGTAGGTCTCAGTAAAATTCTCTTCAATTCTAATGGTAAAACTAATTTAAAAGCCTCAAAGCTGAAGGCGTCATTTGTAGCTTTGTACAAGGTTTGGTATTGAGAGTTGGAGTTGATATAGTACTCAGTTTTGGAGCGCTTAAGAACTCGCGCTTAAAATAGTTGATGGCATGGTGGTCATCTTGATAAATCCTTGGAACACTACTCATTTGTGTTGACAACTCTTTTCCAATTTTTGGGACAAGTCCAGGTTAGGATAAATGTGCGTGGGCGGTGCCTTGCTGGTTTGGACGCTGGTTTTTGGCCATCTTGAGATAAGTTCTCAATTTTTGAAACTAATTAATTACTTAGCCTTAATTTCAGGCAACTCAAATTAATTGTAGAATCAGGTTTGTTGGAATGGAATCTTTCCAAGTTTAGAGCTGAGCCAGGTAAGCTTGATAATTCCTTTTTGCTGTATCTGGCCCAATTTTATGGAGGAGAGTTATTGGGATTGCTAGGAAACAGACTTGCCAGTGAGGAGTCATTGAGCTTAGCACTACTTGCAAGAAGGTAAGTCACAAGTGTTTTGTCCAGCTCTTTTGGCTTCAATGTGCTTGTAATATTTGGGGCTTCCATGAAGCTCTTGAAGTTTAATTTCATCACAGAGTTCACTAACTAACTCTTGACTTGTAACAACTTGATTGTGTTGATAGTTCTGTTGAGGTTTGTTAGCCAAGTATAATTTGTCACTTGCCACTTTAAGTCCAAATGTCCAATGGGCTTTGTTTCCATTTTTTGTTCTAAAACTACAGAGTGGGAAACAACATCAGTTTTTCAAATTTATATTTGGTTACCTAGATAATATTAGTATTTCTGGAAGTTTTGAATTACACTTCCAATAGGTCAGGTTTTCTCTTGAAGTTACACTGAGTGGATTCTCCAAAAAGCGATAAATTTAAGTAAAAAATACAGGTTATAAATTGACCTAATTTGTATTATTGAAAGAAGGGTATATTTTTAGGCTTCATAATGGCTTGTAATCTATCATAGCGAATTAATTTCTGCGCAATTGAATCTTCATTCAATTATTCAGGATGAGATTGATTGTTAACCTTAATTGATTGAGATATATTATGCTCTACTTCCGATGATGCTGGGGGAAATGATGGAGTAGACTTTTTGGAGATAAGAGAATCTGGCAAAATTTGACACTTCCCCCCTCGAGTTTTGATCACGGTGGAGGGTGACTTCTTAAAGACGTAGGGTGAATACAATTTATCACTATACCAGTATCAACATGAACAGTTGAATACTCTAATCCTTTTTGAAATGTAACTTGATAGGGACCAGACCAGTTAGCCTCTAACTTTTTAGTTTGCCCACCAGGCTGAGAGTGATAGTACATAACATAATGCCTAATATGGTATTCAGGTAATGCAGGTTTATGTTGATTGCTTTTTTGAGTTTCCCTTCAAGTGGTTACTTCAATTGATTTCATTGCTTGATCTTGAAGATGAATAATCTTGTTGGCCAGATTTCTCATAAAAGAAATCAGAATTTGCTGGGATGCTTTCTTCAAGGATAGTCTGAACACTAGAAGGGACTGAAGGATCCCACTAATATATACACTTAAACGGGGACATCTTGATGATCCAAAAAAAGCTTATTTAATATGAAAATAAGGTACTTGGTAAATAAAAATTCCACTGAGTCGAATCAGTTGAGGCCATTTTCCTTAAAATTGAGACCAAAGTTCCATTAACTCGTTCAATGGCCCCATTTGTGGATTATATGGGACAACAAATCGCTGAATAGTGTTAAATAATTTTGATGATCCTGTATAAGCTGCGAGGTGAAATTAGTCCCATTATCTGACATAAGGCCCTTTGGACATCCATGTTGGGAATTTTATACTGATATAGGAATAAGGCTGTAGTCTTAGCTGAAGGGGTAGCAATTGAAATGGCCTCAACCCATTTGGTCAAATAGTCAACGGCCATAATGATATACTGATGACCATGCACTCCTCAAGGAAAAGGCCCTACAACATCGATGCTGACTACTTCAAACGCCTTAGTTTGGAATATAACTTGATGATGATATGTAGGGTTGGTAGTTTTATGGCTTTTAGAAACAAGACATGAGTCAGGGGTCTCTCAAATGAACTCAGTCATATTGTTCCAATAGTATCAAGTCTTCAGCCATTCTTGAGTTTTCTTTAAGCTGCTATGACTGACTTGTTCATGACCTTCCATTATAGCGTGAAACCTGGAGTTGGGATGTAGGAAGGGCAACCACTTATATTTGACTTTCTTATATAAAGCTCCATCTTGAATCATAGTATCCTTGGTAATTGAGCTTAGATAGGCTCGATGCTCTTCAGTCTCTAGATCCCATAACTCAGGTCATCCAATAAGTTTATATAAGCGTTCTTCTTTTTCTAGTTTTAAGATCAGAATAGGCAGTCGGGACAGCCCATCATCATTTTGGTGCTGAGCCCATGAGCGATGAACAATGGAGAAATCGCAATTTTGCAACCTTAAAGCCCAATGGGCCAATCTACTGTCAGGATCCTTCATGTTCTGCAACCAGCTTAAAGAAGAATGGTCGGTAAATAAAGTGAAATGGTTACCATATAAGAAGGGGCAGAAGTGCTTGATTGCTAGAATTACAGCCAAACACTCCAGCTCAGTGACACTGTAATTCCGTTCAGCCTTAGACAAAGTTTTGCTATAGAAAGTGACGGGATGATCATTCTTCTCTTCATCACACTGAGATGAGATAGCCCCAATAGCAACATTGCTTGCCAGTATATAAAAAGAAAGGCTTGTCAAATGAGGATGAATTAGAATAGGTGCCTCTGTCAAGGCAGTATGCAGAGAATTGAATGACTGTTCCTGAGATAACCCCAATTGATGGACACTTCTTTCTGCAACTGATGAAATAAAGGGTTCAGTCATATTGGCAAATTTGGGTATAAGTTGCTGGTAATACCCAACCATGTCTAAGAAAAACTTGACTATCCCGCAGAGAGTTTGGATGAGGCATTCGTTGGATGGCTTGAATTTTGTCCAAGTGGGGTTGAATCCCTTTTTACTGAGACCTAATTTCCTAAAAAGTCCATTTCATTTTGAAAGAATGAACATTTGGAGGGTTTGAGTTTTGAGGGAAGAGCTCCAAATTCATCTGAAAACTTCTTTTAGATGGTCCAAATGTTCAGTAAATGTTTTGGAAAACACGGTAATATTATCAAGATATACCAGAACACAATTAAGCTTTATATCCCATAGCATACTGCCCATGGCCCTTTGGAAAGTTGCTGGTGCATTTCTGAATCCTTGAGGCATATGAGTTGGTTCAAACAAACCTTTACTCAATATCAGGGAACACTTAGCACGGTCTTCTGGGGATAGCTCAATTTGCCAATATCCACTGGCTAAGTCCTTAGCCAAAAAATATGTGGATCCAGCTAAAAACCTAAAAGAATCATTATCTTAGGTAATGGATAACAATCTCGTCGAGTAATAGCATTCAGTCTGTGATAATCCATAATCACTCAGTGGGAACCATCCTTTCTTTAATTAAAAGCAAAAGAAAAGCCCAAGGACTGTTAAAGGATTTCAATAGTCCAGCCTCCAATAATTGATCCAAAACCTTGGTAACCTGGGATTCTTTCACTTTAGACTTACAATAGGGCTTTGCATAAATAGGAAGGTGGTCGCCAGTTTCTATGGAGTGCATTACTCCTTTCATCTTCCCAAAATCGTAAGTATGCTTAGCAAAAATGTCGGAATTTTCATTTAACAATTGAAGCATTTGTTTCTCCTGTTCACTAGAGAGGTGTTTTCTGATAGTGGGGCCCACAGTAAGAATTTCTTGATCACTTTCCAACCCCTAATCTTGTAGGCTTCCAAAGGGTTTAACGTCATAAATCCGAGCTAAGGGCAGTAACTTGACATAAGCAATATGATGCTCTCAATTTACCAATTTTAGCTCATTGGTAAGGTTCACCAGTAAAACAGATATTGATACTGAATAAGCATACTCCAATACTCCAGGACAAAGCAAGAGTTCTTTAGCAGAAGGATTGAAATTCCCTTGAACTTGTAATAAGTATCCTTTGTGGATCAAAAAATGTAAAGAAGTATTAATAATTACCTGTACTTTTGGCGGAATAACTAAGTTTTTGGAGGAGAAAATAGGCATCCCCTCTTCAATATCAGCTGATGTAGGGGGTAATTTTACGTGAGAATCTCCAACATGATATTGAAGTGAATAAGATCTTTTTGTTCCTTCTAGCACATAGCCAACGTCATGTAGAGGCATGATCAGAAAAAATTAAGGGAACTCTATACCCCAAGAGAGATAACAAAAAGTCAGGGAAAAAATAATTTCATCGAATTCCCACAAAAATTAAGTCCCCAAAAGTAGGTCATAAATCAAGTTATCAAGTACAATGACAAGGATTGTAAAAGTTAATTTCCCAATTTTCAGAGGCAGGGACGAAAAATTCCAATTGACCAATTGCTCTGAAGTCCAGCTGTGCCATATTCTTTAAAGTGAGAAATATTGGGTGTTAATTTACTCCGCTTAATATTTTGATAAACAATGTTCACTGGAGATCCCATATCTATGCTGGCTTTGGCATTGACTTAAATTACACTGAAGTCAATATGGATCATGGTGCTTCCAAACTGAGAGAATAAAGCCAACAAGGAGGGCAAGAAATAAGAAGAATGTTCATTTTTATTATACTCAACAGGGCTTTGATGTTCTTGCTGTGCACTCATATCATTATTAAGGTGGTAAATTTTATTGGGCTTATCTCTTTTCTTCTTCTCATCCGCTTCCTTTAAAACAACGATCCTCAGTATGAAAATATCAATGACAGTAGTTACACTGAATCACCCTAGTTTTCTCAGGCATAGCTTAGACTTTGGGGCGACTAGGTCTAGGAGACTCATAAACTTGGGGTTTTTCAGAGAATTGAGGAGGAAATTCCAATAAGGCCTCTTTAATATCCAAGCTACTTTGGAAATTCTTTTTTGCACTGATGAGATAAACTTGCATTTGCGTTCTGGAAGAAAAAGCTGACATAACTGCCATAATTTCATCATCCAAATTTAACTGACCACAAGCCACTAGAGTCTGAGCTTCCTGATAGAACTGATGAGCAAAGTCTTTGATAGATTCATTTTTGGGGCTGTATACCCATAAAAGCTTGATTTTGAGAGGATAGAGTTTTCTCACTCCCAAATTCTTTGATTAACGCTTCCTTCACCTGAGACCAGGTAGAGCAAGTCATCAAGTGGTTTACTATGATATCCTGAGCCAAACAACTAAGGCAATTTGGAAAATAATTCATCTTTTGGTGATCCATAGCCTCACTTAGTGCCTTTCATAAAGATAAATGAAGGAGATAATGCTGCCTTCCCCAGGGAATACTTGTCCTTAAATACTGGTTTAGAAACTCATGGGAAAATTAGTGGTCAAAACAGGCACTCCAGGTTGTTCTGATTAAGTGGAAACATAAGAGTTGGAGTCCGATGCTTTGGAAGAAAATTGAGGATAAGGACCAGCGCCTTCAATACAATTTTTACTAATCTGACGGTTCAGATCAGCAAGCCCCACTTTCTCATCTAATTGGCGAGATAGCTCAAAAATCTGTTCCTGCTGTGCACTATATTTGAGTTCCAGCGCCTCAAACTTCGCTTGGAGCATTTCTCCTTTATATTAACAAGCATGGAGAAGGATATTGGTGTCCTTTGCCCATTTACCCAAATTGATCAACTCATCAGTTAAAGACTGAAGCGAGAAGTGGGGGCTGATTGGTACCCCCATCCCCCTGTAGCGAGCACCAGTCTGGAAGTTTTAAATTACACTTCCAATAGGGCAGGTTTTCTCTTGAAGTTACACTGAGTGTATTCTCCCAAAAGCAATAACTTTAAGTAAAAATACAAGTTATAATTTGACCTAATTTTTTATTATCGAGAGAAGGGGATATTTATAGGCTTCATAATGGCTCATAATCTATCAGAGCGAATTAATCTCTGCGATTGAATCTTCAATCAATTTATTGGGATGTGATTGATCATTAACCTTGATAGATTGAGATATATTGCGTTCTACTTCTGATGATGCCAGTTAAATTGATGGAGTAGAATTCTTGAGACAAGAGAATTCAGCAAAATCCTGACAGTGTTGATATTAAAATCATTGGTTTTTATTAAAATTTTAGCACTCTGTTTGGTTTGATCTCTCTTCAACTGGAGGATGAGTTGTCACTTGGCTAATTTCACTTGGTTTGGATAAAAGCCAAAAGGTGTTTGAACTTAACTTATTCATTATAGTAGTTTGGTCCTAGCATCCAATAGTTATTTCACACAGTCATATCTTCAAAAGCTTCTCTCTCCAAGCATCACACATCTTCTTGAAACGTAGTGCTTGATCCTTGAAAAAAATTATTACCCTCATTAATTTTTTTCTTTATGATGCTGGCATTTTTGCTCAATAACATCACTATTAAATTCGTCAGGTGTTTTTAAAGGGGCAAGCAAAGGTTTCAGTTGACTGGAAGTTTGTAATTGAACAAAGTCTCCTGGGACACACTCAAAAGATTTCTTTTGGAAGTTGGTCCCCACAGTTGCTGTGCCTTGGCCATTACAGAGGAAATTAGTCAGAAGCTCAGAATATGGAGCGCTACAGTAGACTCATCAATTTCATCCATAGGTGAGGGGATCTCCTCAAGGTACACCTTGAAAGCGCCCCTACCCAGTGAGCACCATATGTTGCGCTTCCACCAGATATTCTGCAGGTGCTAACTCTGGGGAGCCTGACATAGCGGCTGATTCAGGAGGCTTAGTGAATCACAGTTAGCTGAGAGAACAGAGGCTTCATAAGACCAGCACTGGATGAGACTTTGTCACATTAGAATAAAATTAATAATTTAGATAAGTAAAATAACTTATATTTTGCTGGAAAAGTTCTCTTATTAAAAAGACAGTACTATCTATAGTACTGTTGAAAAAGGAAAAGGGAAATCATGATTTAAAGAGAATTTTAAGGAGTGATTCATCGATCATTCCTGGTTTCTAGGTATTTTTCTCATCATCTTGTCCCACCTGGAAGGTCGGCTGAGCTTCTTGATCCTTTGGTGATAATTTCATTGCATGTAAATAAGTATAAACCTCAAGCAGGAGCTCTTCTAATAGTCTTGGTAGAGAGGTCTATCCTGCCAGATTCCAGAATAAACAGCTGATAGAGATATTGGGTTTGTTGAGTCACTGATTTGGAGTTGGCTGAATCTGGCCTCATAAGTGGATAAAGTATTTTTGAATATAATTAGAATTCTTATAAGCCTAAATTGGATTATTTAAGAAAATCTCTGAATTTGAAGCCAAAAAAATGTTAAGGAATTGGACCTTTAATTAGGGACTCATGGGACCATTTGAATAGTTTAAAGTCAAGTCCCAAGTGCTTATATCTTCTGATATTCTCCCCAAAACAAGACTATCATCTTACATAGGGAAAACTTGATATTTCCCAACAAAAATCAATCCCTCATTTGATTAAACCCTCATTAGATTAAATCCCAATGAGGTTATGGTCGCTTCAGGAGCCTCCAATATCTATAAAGCTGGGGAAATTTTAGCAATTGTCCCCCAAATAATCAATTTTTTCATTCAACTAACTAATATCAAGTATAAACCCTAATGAGTTTATGGTTGCTTTGGGATCCGATTTGGACTCATCAGACCACCTAAAACATTACCCAAAACCCAAAAGTAATGGCAAAAAACCAATTTCGCAAGAATAAGCATAAGAACAAACACTATACCCTGTAGCATTCTGTTGAAATATACATAAGTGCAGAAGAATAATTCTGACCCATAGAGGCATCTCCACGCGATTGGTGATTCAGTGTGAAAATATGCAGCTTCCATATGTGACAGTGACCCAATAGATCATGAAAGTCATAACCCCTACTACAGCAGCAACATGGCGCGTTAACAAATTTTCTGCTGGACCCACAAAATGGTGGATTGATACACAAATTCTGATAAAGTTGGCAATAATCTTTATATTGTCATGCATATGCATGAAGCAGGATCTAGTGTGGATGAAGCTACCAGTGGACCACCAAGTGGTGGAGGCAGCAGTCTGCAAGGACCTAAAGCCTGGAGATGCTAATGCATGGATAGATGCAGGTATTGACCTCTATGACTCCATGGAGTTCAACAAGGTGGGTATCCCCACAAAAATGGCAGTATTGGTCAAGAGCTCAGGTTTCTATTATTAGATTTAAATGCCTATATAAAAATGTTCCTTAACGCTACAATAGTGCTCAACTGGGCATACTACACTCTCTTCGCTAAAACTTACCTTGAGTGGTACAATAATACCTTTTCTCCTGATGAGGCGCTGCCATGGATAATGGCAGGGTTTAGGGATACCAAATCCTTACATTGGTCATACATGTGTATCCCACCCACTATGTCATATAACTTGCTACAAGTTGGTTGGATGAATGAAAAATCCATGGAATGGGGGCCCCTTCTGGGAATGATTGCCAGAGATTGCTTCTAGATGGAGCACCAATGGTTTACACCAGCTAAAATGAAGTACTGGCTTTGCGCCAATACCACTATAAAAATAAAGTCCAGGATTGGGCCAGATTGGTGGAAACAAAAATATCCATGAGACCCTGCGAGACTGCTCTTTCACATTATAAAAATGGAGTTTCTGGTGGGATCATGCCCCTGGCCGCAGCAGTTGACTGGGATACGTTGGGATTAACTCCCAATACAGGCCATACCTGGATCTAACATGATATCCTGCCTCAAGCAGCTGTGGCCATGAGAGGGGTTACAACCCCAGAACTAATATGATTGGCTCAAGATGAAAATCAGGTTTAATCAATATGCAACTGAAAAAAACATTCCCTGAGACCTCTCCTGCCACCCCCTGCGCCGTGGAAGGGTTTACTCCCACCAAAGACTTCCTTTGAAGCAAAGAGGAGGTGCTAGCAGATGCAGCATGACTGTTCAGCAACGCCAGGTGTAACAGCATCACCGCGCAAGATTGGCGTCAGCAGAGCACCATACCACTTAAAAAGCTACTTAAATATTTACATGAGGCATGCGGCCCTGAGGCCTCACTAACTTGGTATTTATTCAGCTTCTCCCCAAAGGAAGCAGTGGGATAGCAAGTCCTCAAAATTGACACAACTATGGCCAGCACCATTTGCAAATGAGGTATCTATATGCACCAAGTGCAGGCTTTCTTAACCCAGAATTCAGCCTTGATGAGGCAATAAACTGAATCCTAAAGGGGAAACCCCTAGCGGATGCTCCTAAACCTGTGAAAATAAGAAAGCATATAGAGCGGCGACCGCCCCTCATGAGGAGTCGTGGAAAGGCGCCAGAAGCCATGTTGACTCATTTAACTGTTTATAAGCAGCAGGTTCTCTGACCAACAGGCCCCCAAATCCTACCTTAGTAATGCAATTTGCATATACCTCCAATTGGTCAGGAGGGGAAATGGTCAATTTGATAGTCGTGATCTACCAGGAACTTGACATCATACTGTCCCGCGACGACTTTAACCACCACTGGGTACCTAAGTGTGGATATATCATCATTTTTCTCCCCAACAAACTCAACTGAAAGTTCATGTTAGAGGTAGGAATGATATATAAAGACTCCTACCTGCGCACCAAACCCACACGCTATGAAAACCAGTTGGCAAAATGGGTAAATTTTACAACTTATTAAAGGATTGTGCCTGCATATGGGTCCACAAGACAACTTGCACTGTCCTATCATATTATGGTGAAAGTCAAAGCTTTTGGCAAGCTTGCAGCAATTATAATGCCAAGTGATTTTGTCCCCATATAGTGGAAGTTCTTTATTAACCTGCTCCCAGGATGAAGACAAACAAAATAGTTCTTTCCAGTTTATCTGTACTCCAGGCCTTCAGAGGGTGATCTACGTTGGACAAGAGGACGTCAAGAAGGTATGTTGCTTTTGTTACCAGATGTAACATGATGACACAGTGCCATCACAAGGTAAATCGCCCTGAGACTAAAAGTTTGACCATGTCAACGGGATCATCAAAGTAGGGTCTAAAGTCTTCCTTCGCCCCAAGGCTAAGGAATGGATCCCATGCAAATTATCAGAGGTCATAGACATGCAACGCCAGTAACAGGAGCTGGATGCTGCCCATCAAGATGAATGGGCACACAAGAGGGCAAAGCGCCCCAAGACTAATGTCGAAATTCCAATATGACTGAGAAATAAGTTATTGTTCCAGAAGATTGTAATTTAGATTTGAAGTGAGCCTTGAGATGAGCAATACATTTATGTGAAGTGAATCAATAAAAGTAATTATGGTTTGGAAAATTGAGGGAAATTCGCTGAAGCTTCAATGATAGAACGAAACCCTAAATGGATAGAAAATAGAGAATTACTAAGTGGAAAGGGTGAAACCGCCAAGAGATACTGAGGATTAAGAGTTGAATGTGAGAATGCAAAGGAGGAGTTTTTTTAGAAAGAAAGAAGAGTAGTAGGTAAGTGATGGAAGTAGCCGTTAGTTTATGTAATAATTAAAGTGGTATCATTGGGGCAATAGATCCTTATTAATTCTTTATTAATTACTATTTGGGGCTAGCAATCCTCATATGGCTTGTCCATTGCTCAGTGGGTTTACCTGTGTAACCCGTTCAGTGGAATCAGACAAATCTGTCAAGAAAGTTAACAACCAATGATGTGACTGTTCATGAATCCAATTTCAGAGCTATCACTATGTGCGAGGAAACGCATTCAGCAGTCTCAGCACGTCAATCCCACACAGGCAGAATGGGCTGAGAAAGAGGAGCTACGTTGTCAAAAGCAGAGCAAAAAACCTGTATTAGGTCTTCAGAAAAAGTGCCCAGATTGATTGCTCCCCTGGCATAACAACTCCCCACCGGTAAGTTTAACCAATTTGGTGGCAAAAAAACAGCAAAAGTCTCCAACGTGCTTGATCAAAGCCTAACTTTCACGGGTGTTTGGCGACCACAGCCAATCCCAAAGGCTTGTTGGGGATCAAAGCCAGTTCTGCTACTCGCCCTTCCTCTCCAAAATAGTTTCCCCATAGGTGCTTAAACTGTCTCCCATCTCAATAGAAAAGGAGACTGGAATGGCGACGGAGTATCCAGTACACTTCATGCCTGATAACAAAAGCCCAGTACTGACAAACTTCACAAACTGTCACATCCAACCTGTCACCCCACTTCAGCAATGCCTGCCAGTAAGTCTCAACTTATATCCAAGATTTGATGCATCACCCAGTAATCCTCATATGTATGGGTCAGGCAGCCATCTATTATCATATCAACCACTAATTCTAAGGAGATGGATAGTGAACAAACACTGATGGGAATTTTCACCACTTTAAAACTGATAACCGTAATGACTTTATGTTAATATCTGAGGCTTGGCATATTTCCAGTGCAAAATGGTCTTAAACCAAACAGAGATCCCAAACACATCCATGTCTCAACAGATTAAGTGCCAGGCTCTTTGGTCAGTACATATGTTGATCACTGTGCTGAACAAAACATCAACTTGAAATTTGTGGAGGATACACATGCTGGCAGAATCCTTTGTGGCCATGGCCCATGATAAGCATACTGGTATAAATCTCTGTGATTGCTGTATATGCATCATCCAGCCCCATGAAAACAGACAGTTCTGGTAATTCCTTTTGAAATTACAACCTGATGCCGCAACATTTATAACAAGTGACCTGAATTGGTGGATGAATGCAAGTAGTGATATGTCCTGACCCACAGGTGACTCCCTAGTATGGCGGGTGATATGCTGATGTACCTTGTGACATCGGGGATGTGTCTTGTGATAGATGAAGAGGATATTGACCCCATGAACCTTATGCAAAGGAAGTATGGTTTTAAAAATGGACCAGTACAAGGCTCCCAATTGGATTATGTACTTGTTTTGTCTGACCTCAGAAAGGCTAAGTCAAATACCGAGGTCTCAATTGATGCAGATAGCGACCACATGATAGTTCAGGTAGTCATCAATCTGGGCGAGACTCTACCATCTCAGGTTGGCAGATATCCCCCTCTACATTGCAGGACCCAGATTGGCGCCGCACAGCTAAATAATGGGATGATAGAAAAGTAGCTTATTTAGATAAGCAGGCGTAAATCCCCTAGACCATTGGAAAAGAATTAAAGAAAATCTTATTAGGGATAGTGTTAAGTATGAGAAGACCAAAGCTTACAAACGCAATGCTGCTGCAAAACAACTGAAGGATGCCTTGGCTACCCTGAAGCAATAGCGGTGGTACAGCGAAGTATGGTGGCATGAGTATCAGAAAAAGCGTAACAATATTAAGTTCTACTTCAAAAGCAGAATAATGAATTATGGCAGAATGAATCCTTATGCCAGCAAAATCTGCTGGGGACGATGAACAAGGAGAACCTGGCTAGCCTTAAAGAAATCTGGACTTGCGCCAAAATCCGCTAGGTAGAAACTCATGAAGGCGTTATTTCCTGTGACTCAGGTGTAATAAAATGTGAAGTTAAACGATTTTATGACGATCTCTTCCGCCATTGGTAACCCAATAGCACAGCGACAGAAGCCCTATTTACCCTGGCTAAGCTGGCACTCCAGGGTGCTCTCCTGCTGATAAGCACAATTTAATTGCTGAGATCATGCTAGAGGAGGTATAACAGGTGCTAAAGGAAACACCAAAAGTAAGTCCCCAGGCACTGACAACATGCAAGTAGAAATGTTGAATGCAATCTGGTAAGGAGTTGCACTGGAAACTACCCATCTATTTAAACACTTCTAGCTCATAAATGTCAAATCCCAATGAGCCAAAAACCCGCATCATGCTACCTTGAAAATTTTTTTCAGTGGTATCTTTGGAACTGGCGCTAAATTTCACTGTCAAATGCAGATTATAAAATCCTCACAAACCGCCTGATGCGTACCACCCCACAGACCATCCATGTGTCCCAAGATGGGTTCATCAAGGGTGAACTATCTAAGAAAGTATATTATTGGTCCAAAATGCCTTGCAGGATGTGCACGGATCCATGAATGGCTATCTCATGTTTTTAGACATGGAGGAGGCCTATAATCAAGTAGCATGGCCATTCCTGCAGGAAGCAATGAACGCTGTCATAATCCCCACCACCTTTATCACCTGGATAGATACACTATACACAGGATTAATACAAAGGTCATCCTAGCTAATGGTATAATGGGATCAATTCTGATTGGACTGGGACTCTTACAAGAAAATTTCATGTCCCAAATTTCATTTACTTTGCCAAAAATCCTATTGGAAGAGGAAGAGGTGAAGCTTCAGGGTATCAGCCACCCCAACCAAACCCCTATCAGGATGCAGGCATTTTCAGATGACACAGCTGTGGGTATTGATTTGGAAAGTGGCCTTCAAAGCATTAATGAATACCTTTTCCTTTACTAAAATGCGTCTGATGCTAAAAATAATCTTTACAAGACATAGTCGTTGATATAGGGCAGCCTCAATTCCCCTGCCGTTGGGCCTAACTCCCATGACACCCACACAAACATTTAAGTATTTTGGTATTCTCTTCATGGACTCAGGTTTGGCAAAAGATGCAATTGAACAAACGTTGCTCTTCAGTATGCCAGCCCAGATGAACTACTGGAAATACACCTGCTTGAACCTCAAAAGGAAGGTGCAGGCACTTTATATATTCATACTCTCAAAACTCTGGTACGTGGCTCAAATTCTACCTTATAACCCATGTGGAAGGTAAAATCAAATTACTCATCTGCACCTTCCTGTGGTTTAAGACCCATGTGGCGCTAATTAAACTGGAAGTCCTGTTCAAACCCAAACGAAAAGGGGGTATGGGCCTGCTAAATTTTGAGGTACGTGCCTGCCAGATATGGGCCAAAGCGTTTCTCCAGATGTTGCAGTCTCATATATTCTGCTCCGCACTCACATGGTGAATCAACTGGGACCAAGTCCAAGGGATCCAAGAACCAATCACGTCATGATCCCTTAGGGAGTAGATGCTACATAACCCCCAACTACCTTTTCAAATGTCACTGACCTTACTATTGAAGACTATGCAACAGGGCGGTGAGGTTGGGCAGTTGGTCATTTGGACATTTGCCGCGAGATAAGGATACAATACAGTGGGACCTCAAGTCCAATCAGGAAGCAATGGCCATGGCTATGATGTGAAAGGATTGAAACCAGATTGGGAATGAGTTTGCTGACAGATAATTTCAGATCCTTTATATTAATTTAGAAATTGCTATTAGATACCCCCCTTGAAAGTGCCGCCAAAACCACACTATAGCCTCCAAATCTTTAACAGCTGGGCTGAGGAGGGTCATGACACCAACTATAATCTCAAGGAGTTGGTTATGGGCCTGTCAAGAGAGTGCCTATAACTCTCTTGTTCCCAGAATTGTGGTTTGGGATGCACAGCCACACCACAAGGGAACTAGTCATTAGTAAGATTTTAAACAGAGCGCCACAGAGGGTGCCGGAGAAAAAGGGCCCAGGGCAAGGGTATACAAAGCAGAATATATAATAAGATAATTTATAAACAACAGAGCTTGGTTAAGCTTTTCTTTGCCATAACAATCACTTTAGTTACTACAATTTAATTCAAGCAGCAATTTTTGATAATCACACCAGAGAGATGGGCGATTTTAGAAAATCTAATACAACCTGGGCGAGCGTTGCATCAAGAGGTGCGCAAAACGGTGTACCCAAGGGCAAGAAACGCCCTGGAGGGGGACCAGGAACCCAAGCCGCCAAGAAACCACAAACTCAGACACCGTTTGGGTTTATGGTACTTACTATAAAACAAGATCAGTACATGTACATCCAATGTAACCAATCCCTTTCAAAGGTGGAACATGGGCTCCGACTCTTCCTTGGGGATGAGTCCCTGACTCTGTGGGAGAAAACATGCGAGGCACAGCCCTCCCTTTTCCTCCACGTGGTATATGTTGCCACCAACAACATGGGCCGCAGCTGGATTAATATTGGTTTCAAAACAGCTGAAGAAGCAGATGCCGCAGCAAAAGTCTGCATCAAAATTACCCTTCCCAAGGGCAAAAGAATAGTGCACACCGCGCGCACTAGATGGAACAAAGTGAAAACTTTGTTCATCTCCTTCGACTCACTCCCTACCAACCTTCCCCATAAAGTAATCAAGAGAAGCTCTGCAAAGGGCTCATAGCCTATGGGGAATTATGCAACTTAAATTACAACGATTTCGCCTGATGCCAACCCTGTGCACAGGCAAAGCTATTGTCATGATCAACCCATTCCCCAAGGTGGAAGATGACTTATCAAGAATCCTCCACACAGCAGAGTTTCACTTTGCAGATGGGGGACAGTCATACACATTCTGAATTACACCAAAACGTGCACCACCTATATGCAACCACTGCGGTTCATTGGGACAAAAGTAACACGCATGCCACATGAAGGAGGGCTTAATGGAAGCAGACTACTGTGAGGAAGCCATGGACAAAAGGAACAAAAACTTCGCCAGAATGACCAACAGCCACCACCCATCCCGCTGGGGTGAAGATGGACTTTACTCCATCATGGACCCAGTTACACATAAACAATGCAAAGTGGCACAAAAAGCCCACAAGCAGGCAGCGGCTGAGGTGGCAGCGCACATGGAATCATCTATCAACCCCGGAAAAATTCAAGAGGAAATTTCAGATATATACTGAACCAACCAATCAGAACAATATGCCCAGGTTGAAAATTTTCACAGCAACTCAACTGAGTCACCAAGAAATATCAATCATGCACACTTTGAGGAACAATTCAGCTGCAATATGAGCGAAAATGCGGTGCACAATTATCCAAATTTGAACCCCAGAATTACAGAGCCCAATCAGCACCCTGCATTGAACCATCATGAAACACGTGCGGGAAAAGATAATGCAAATTCCAAAAACTGCAATTCCTGCGAAAAATCAGGTCAGATCAAGGGAACTGACATTGTTGCTGAGAGAGTTGGAGTACAGACGCAGAGCATGGCCAAAATGAGCCAAGGTGGGTTAGGGCCAGAGGGCCCTCCCAACCACTCCTGAGGTGCTGTGGGCACCTCAGTGTCAATAGCGACGTTAAACATCGTGGGAGCCAGGGCTCAAATTTCCAAGCCAAAAAGCTGGACTTCCTGCAAAAACCCCTCGTAGACATTTTGGCCATCCAAGAAAACCACTGTCTACAAGGGGAAGAAGGATCCTAGTCAGCCAGGGTCTCACCATCACAATTGGTATGGATGTCTCACTGTGGGGTGATTGTCCAAAATAACAAAAATTAAAATTACAAATAATTTGTCATACCTTCCTGGCCGCGTCCTGGTAACAACAATCACATGCCAAGAGGAAACAATCTTGATAGCATGCATCTATGCACCATGCACCACAGCTGAGAGAAACAATTTCCAAAACCGTTCCAACACTCACCCTCCCACCAGATACCATCCTGTTGGGCGACTTTAACTGCTGGGATAACCCAACATGGACCGATGGCCTAACCCCAGGGGATACCCACTGGGGCACATCGAATTCTGCACAATGAAGGCATCCCTTGGCCTACAGGATGCCCTCCCCTCAAATCAACACTCCTTTCCCACATGACACGTCCCAACATACATGAGGGAGCGCTCATATCAATGAGCTGCATCAATCACATCCTTGTTCCGCAATCCCAACGATCAAGAATATCCAAATTTACAACAAAAAAGACAATTTCTCTGACCACCGACTTGTTTTGGTGCAACTATCACCAACCTAAACCCACGCACAGGTGTCACCCTGGAGAAAGCTACACCCAGTAAACATGAAATTACCTGAAATATCTGACTGGGTCAAACATGAGGCCACAAACCCAGAATTCACAGACCCATTCACTTCAGATCCCATCATAACCTGGGCAAATTTCAAAAAGGAACTAATCAAATAAACCCAACATCTTGCATCATGTAAGTACACCACTGACACAGCCACAATAAGGCGTACCTTGGCGGAACTGGACCACCTTGAGCTAAACACCCCGAGATCTGGTTATAGCCCTAACTGGGGATGCAAATGGGCGGAAATATCCGCCTGCCTAAACAACCTCATCTTTGAGCACCAACACAGAATCAAAGTATTGAACAAAGGTAAGTTCATAAAGGAAGGCGAAACATGTTTGACATATTTCTTCCACCAATTTCACTCCCACGGCAACCAGCCCACGTGCACACAGGTCTGCAAGACCAACTCCACTGTGTCAACTGACCCTGAGGAGGTCAAGGAAGAATTACACTGTTATTACACTGAATTATACCACAATACGCTGACAGACCCTCATAAAATCAAAGAATTTATAAATACTGCCAGAATACAAAACACACCGCCGGACTACAATATACTAAATCTAATAACATGGGAGGAGCTTTGGGATAAAATCCGCGGTGCACCATGTAGGAAATGCCCAGGGCCTGATGGGATACCCTACGGATTTTAAAAAAATATTTTCAGCAAATTGCCCCCCTCCTATTGGCGTCTATGAACCATTGCTTGCTGGAAACACGCCTCCTACCTGGTGGCCATTAATCATTTGCCATAGCCCTGTATAAGAAGAGTGACAAACTGGACCTGGCCAACTGGCGTCCAATCGCACTTTCTAATACTGATACAAAAATTTTAGCAGCCAGATTAGGCGCAATAACCTCTAACGTCCTGTCACCCAACCAGTTTGGGTTTATACCAGGGCGCTCAATCTGGAACAACATACACCTTGTTGCAAACATATGTCAGTCCAAAGCAACTGGAGCCCTGGTCTTCTTAGACCAGGAAAAGGCATATGACCGCGTTAGTTGGCCATATCTAAAGGAATGCCTACACGCTTCCAAACTCCCACCCAGATTCATAAACTGGGCGATGCTCCTTACAGAATCTGCAACCATGGCTGTATGCAGCCCTGGCTTCTTAACTAAAAAAGATAAAACCACACAGAGGGCTCAAACAATATGACCCCCTCAGCCCACTGCTGTATAATTTCAGCTTCAATCCACTCCTCCACATAACTGACTCACGCCTCATGGGCATAACTTCACAAGGCCAGCCAACAGGCAAGATACTGGCCTTTGCGTATGACTGCGTGGCAGGTATAGCTAACAACAATGATGCCCAAAAGCTGGAACGCACCCTAGAGGAATACTCCATGGTGAGAAACGCATCACTCAACAAAAGGAAAACAGAAATCATTCTCTTTTAGCAATTACACTAACAACTGGGCTACAACACCAGAACCTCACACCCCCATACAAAGGAAAAACCCACTCATCTTACCCTTCGCATCATCTCCCACCACCACTCCTTCCGCCACCTTGGATATGGCTGGAAACAGGGGAATATGCCAATGAGACAATGGAAAGCAACCTACTACAGCGGGTATCCAACCGCGTCGCCTCCCTCAAGGGAAGATCCCCAGGACTAACGGGGCAAGTAACAGTTGCTAACTCACTCATCCTCCCAATACTATGGTACCCTGCCCACGCGATTGCCTTCTCACCCACCTTTATAACTTCAATCCGCGCACTCATCCAGGGCTGGTTGTAGCCCAGATCCTATCCTCCCATACAGATGGAAACACTTTTTGGCCCACACTCAAGCGGTGGCATGGGACTAATGGATTTTGAGAGCCACGCCAACCGCATCCTGGGTACCTGGATAAAGGAAGTCCTTGCCCCAGACCTCCCACAACAACACTGGTCCAGGGCAGCAATGACTAACTTCGCACAGGCGCTCAAATTTACCAACCCACATAGCCCACCCAGACTACTATCATACCTTGCTAAACACCCTACCACAATGGGCCCGCATGGAACCCCCCTCACTTCAAACGCATCCTTTGAACCATCCGCCGCATGGGATGGACCGTAGAGAACACTAGCACTGTGCAGGGAAGGGGACGACCCAGCCCCCACTTCAAATTAAGAAATCCAGAAAACCACCCCCAGAGAGACATGCTTGCTATGACCCCAACCATTGCTAACATCAAGTACCTAGATGCATTGGACATCCCCTATGACTTAACCACATAAAAGGCAGTGTGGAGAATGACGCACCACCCACTCCTACAGCTGAGGGTAAGAGCCAACGCCTGGCGCTGTCTGAGAGGGACCTATAGGATGGCGGAATGATCCAATTCCCTCCATGCAACCTGCGCAGTATGTGGAGGGGAGGGCTTCCTACATCACCGCCTAGAAACATGCCCCCCAACCAAAGTCATATGGCAGGAAGTTGAGCGCCTGCTTAAGCTCCAAAACTAGAAGGAATTTTCTATAATAAAGAGCCTCCTCACGCTCCAGATTGAGTCACCAATCCCATCTACCCTCCGCTCCCTAATGATACCCATTGCAACGTGGACAATCCATACCATTGCCTTAGATGCGTTTAAGGTCACGGTCCCAACCATCCATGGGGTTATCAACAGGTTCCACGTCCACTTACTGGAGCACTTCCAAGCCTGGCTCTATGGATATATGAGGCCAAGGCAACAGGCGCCTATAGAATCGTGGTTCCCACTTTGGTTCCTCCGCACGGACCCCTTCCTTCACACCTGCTCCATAGTGGGGGAAACCCCCTCAGAGTAGCGCACCAACCCCCCATACCTGGCAGTCCCACTGGCAACAGGGATAACCTGAGTACCCCGGGGTGCCCAATTTTATCTATCTTTGTTTTCTTTACATACTCAGTAATGCCCATCCCCTGGTCAGCTTACCTCAGCAAAAAAACAAAGCTTGGTTGGACCCCAAAGGTGAGTTTATAACAAAATACAGATTAGTGTCAGAATTCTTGGGTGCCTCGATCTGGAATGGTCCAGGATGGCCCTGTTGTGCACCAGATTCTGTCATTAGATTTTGATAAAATAAAATGCCCTATATTGTTGGAGACTTTCTCAAGGAATGTGCACATGTTCTCCCAAAGGACTATGCAAAAAATATAAAACAACAGGAATTTTATTAAGCAAGTCAACCAACAAGGAAGGTTGGTTTTGAGGAATCAATAATAGTAACTGGGTGGAGAATCATCAATCTGCGGGATTAGTACTAAGCCTAAATCAACCAATAAGCGCAAACTAATATCAGATATGGTACTGTAGCTTGTGTAAGTCTGAACTCAAGTTATTGATTGTAGCTATATCATCCCAGATCTAGCAAAATTGTAAAGTAAATGTGTTTCTAACACCATTCTCCAAGCAACTATAAAAAACCGTCTTTATAAGTATCAAGGTGGTGCATGTTAATGCCCTCAATGTAACGCTGGGCTGAGCATCACTGTCAGACAAACAGTTGTTTGACTAGTAAGTAAAAATAGTTTGTATGAGAATAGCTCCAATTTTCATATTACTAAAGGCCTACCCGATTCTTGATGGTATCTGGCCTCTCAGTGTAATGCAATTACTCCTTCGCCTTGGCAAATAGGCCTACAGTTAGTAGCAGGGTTACGCCAAATTGGCGGCTGAATTAGGGGAGCCATTCTGAGGACCCTTTAAGGCCTTTATCTAATTTAAATTAAACTCCATCGTGGAGATTGGCCCCTTTTATAGCCCTGGAGGGGGCACCACCAGGTAAAAATATTTTCCCGCCTTCCAATTGGTCTAAATATATAAAATACCAGCCTCACAGGTTCATCTTCCCAGCTGTCAACTCGCCATCTGACCTCATATTGAAGCAATGCAAGTCTCAAATGATCTAATAGTTAAATAGGCCATATTACTTAATTCATATGCGCTTATCTTATAATGAATTTCTTGTCTGACTCAATTTGAGCCTTAATACAATTTAAAAACTAGGCAGCCAGATATTGAGAGGGTTTGCTTCTTAACCCACCCACAGTTACTGATAAAAATTCATATAAAAATATAACTTTATGTCAGTATATTATTATTAGACTATAAGTGGTTTAATTACACCTTAATAATTATTTATCCCCACGCAGTAGACAATTGTACTTCTCCTACAAATAATTGTTGGAATTTAGGTGCAAAACACACCAGCTATCAATACATAATGCCTAAATCCCACAAGCGGTGCTCACTACAGGGGGCTTACACCACACAACAATTATCAAAAATGGAGGGTGTTGGAATAATTAACCCTCACAACCTGCCCGCTGCTTCTGACCTCCAGGTAGATGCTTTGGCTCAGCAGTTAGCCAGCGCCCTGTCTCAACTTGAAACCCTCAAACAGCGTGTATGCCAAGCCTCTTATAAGGCTTCTCAGTTTATCTCCAAACCCCTTTTTGAGACAAATTTACTCCAGGTGAGGTAGCTTTGCCTCATTCTTCTTCGTGTATGAGGCTGTTATGGAAGAAACAACATATACTCAAAAAATCAAGCATATCCTCCCCTGCCTCAGCCGCTCCACCCAAGAGGAGATGGTACCTTATATGGCCAACCTTAAAACTTGGGCAGAAGTAAGAAACGCGCTTGTTAAGATATTGGATCCACTCAGAGCTTGCATAAGAAAAAACAGGCGTTTATTTTCCTAAGTTTATGTGAGGGGAATCAGTTGACACCTTTGTTAATTGGTTTTACAATGCAGCTCAACCTCTCTTTTCACAAAAATGTTACCTCTTGATAATGCTCTGGCGGCCATTCTGACTGGCTTAGCTTCTCACTCTTCTATATCTTGGCATTCTATCTCTGTAAAACGCCACATCCAGACTATCCATGATATCAAGGAGGCTCTGCTAGAGGTTGAAGATATCTATAAAGATGAGGCTACTTCATTAGTTGTGTCAAATCCTTAAGTCTTTACCATTGAGGACTTCTCAACCATAGCCCAGAAAAGAAATCCAGGATGATCCCTATGGCCCTAACTGTGTTAGTTACTACCCCAAGACCAGCACCTGCAGTGCAGCTCAAACCTGATCTCCCTCTGCCCTGCAGGCTGGAGGTTACTAAGCCAGTGAGTCAGAGTGTACTATTATTAGTGGGGCCGCGCTCTCTGCCACTAACTGCTGAAAAGTTCATCGTTTGCCATCTATTGAGCTTCTACTCCGCCCCAAGTCCTCCACGGAGAGGTCTCTCCCAGTGGCCCAGAAGCTGCTCCTAAGCCCAAACCTCTCCCTCCAGTGACAGTCGCTCCCAAAAACCACGGGCTCAAGAACAAGGCTGCTCAAGCTAAGCTGCCTGGTCCTCCAAAGATCATAGCTGCTGATGGCCTCACAGATGCCAAAGTTTTGGCCTCCACTTCCAACCGCCCTTCTAGCATCCACCCAACCTGTGTGGACTACCCTTATGATGATGATTCTGAAGGGGGCTATAAGGACGTAGGCTATTATGTTATAGGAGCCCCAGCTGAAGTATGTATATCAGATTGGCTGAAACCTGAAGGAGTATATAAAGCCCTGATCCCTCAAGAAATCTACCTTAATCAAGCGCTGGGGTGCCCTGAGGTTATTGATACTGCAGTGATGCTGACCAGATTATTGCCTCGCTGATCTTACCAATTCATCATGTTCACACCCTACAGTCCATTAAAAATAACTATCCTGAGACAGCTAAAAAGCTTGCATCTACTCTCTGTCTTAAGGAATTATTAGCTCTCCACCCTAACTTTGGAGGGACCATAATTAAAGTAGAGAGTTGTTATTCAAAAAGTCCAGGTTAGGGCTATCTTGGAGACTGGATTTCCTGTGAACGTCCTCTCTCTCTAAGCTGATCAAGAAGATTAAGCTGGCTCCTAATCTTGAGTATATGCATGAGTTTGGAACGGCGGGTCAACAACACCTGTGCTCTTAGAGCCTACTATTCTTTTCCTATTCAGATTGGAAATGCTCACCTCGTCAGCTCTTGCCATGGCCTTGATAATAGCACTTACGACATGCTTATTGGCGCACAGTTTATGATTGAGTATGATGGTATAATCAACATGAAATAGGCTTACCTCTCCCTACTCGGTTATGAAGTCCTCTAATCTTTAACAATGAAGAACCAATAAAAAAGAATACTTATGCTTAGTTGAGTACCCTTCCTCTGCTTTACCTTTATTCTACATGACCTCTTGATGCAACACAAAAAAGTTGTCTGATTTGGTAGAAGCTTCATAGGGCATTCCCTTTTTCACTTCAGAGAAGACAGTTTTTAAGGTTGGTGAAAACGAGTGGTTGCTACTTATATTACGCTACAGCTCCCCTGATCCTGTCTGCTGCACATAATAAGCATTGATGGATTAGGCTCTTTAGAACCTTGGGTGTTGCGTATATAGACCCTGCCTATCTATGACACATTAATATCCTTTTGAGGAACCTTACTTTTAAACCCATTATTGTCAAAAAACATCAATAGATAGGTAAAGGTCTTCTAATCCCCTTCCAAGGGATTGGCAGAACTCACTCTATTGGGCCAATGTTGGATATGGGTTTACTCAATGACCAGTTGGTGTGTACTCTGCCTAAAGTCCACATTACAGATGACTTAGCCCCAGATGAGCCTCAAAAAGTTTATTCTCTATTGGATACCTACGGCGATATTTTCTCCCAGACTGACAAGGATTATGAGCACATGAAGTGATGGAGCCACACCATTGATGTTGGTGATGCCCAACCTAAAGATCTAAACCTTACCATAAGTCTAAGGTTGAAGAGCAGCAAATGAGAGTTAGACTCAAACAGTTATTAGACGCTGGGTTATTAGTACCATCCCAAAGCCCTTGGGCGTCTACTCACTTGCTGTTCAAAAAGAAGAATGGTGGTCATCAGGTAGTGATGTACTACCATAAATTGAATAACCTCACTAAAAAAGAAAGCTATTCTATTTCCGCATAGATGATGCCCTTGCAGAACTCTCTGGCTCATAATTCTTCTCAGCCATGGATTTGGTCAATGGATTTGAAAATGGATCCTTCTCCCCAATATCAGGAGAAATGTGCTCTCATTTGCAGTGAAGGCTTATTTCTACCTACCCGCCTACTTCAAGGGCTGTGCAATTCGCCAGAATCCTTCCAACATGCAATGGATCACATTCTGTGGGACCTCAAGCTAAGCTGTGTGATTGTCTATCTTGATTACATTACCATCTTTTCTGCAACGTTCACCAATTACCTTGCTCATTTAAAAGAAGTCTTTCAACGCCTGCAGGCTTCTAACATCAAGTTGAAACCGTCAAAATTCACCTTCTTTTAAAAAGGAGCTAGACTTCCTCGGTCATGCCATCTCCCAAGATGGGATCCAGCCTTTACAAGATAAGGTCAAAGCTATCTCTAAAATGCCTTCCCTTAAGAACCTCTAAGACATCCAGGTCTTTTGGTATGATGGGGCATTAAAATAAGTTCATCCTTAAGTTCATCAGCTCAGTGAGCCTCTCATCCAACTATTGGCTAAGAACACCACTTTTTGTTGGGGTACAGAACAAGCTGCTGCGTTTGAAATGCTTTTGGGATTTTTGCCCATATTCCCAGCCCTCTAGATTACCAGGAATCGCTAGGGAATATACCCTAATGCAAGGTGAATTGGAAATTGGTGGACCCTAATTTCGGATTAACTATGTTTGGGGAATTTAAGATATTCGCCTAGTTGTATCCATTAGGGATTAATCCAGATGAATACTTAAGATCTCATCGGGCAGAGTTGCTGATGAAATAGGGGCATCTGATAGTGATTAACTATCAATTATACCAATTTGGGATCAGTTGGGTTTCATCACTGACTGATTAGGGATGAGTAGTATGTTGCAAGGCAAGTGATGCCACCTGCAACTAGCGAATTAATCAGTTGGTTCATGACCTGCCTTAATGGGTAATAAGTCCCATCACCTAAGAAGGTCGCTAGCCAAATATGGTTGGTTCACTCAGATTGAAAGGAAAATGTTAAGGACACATTTTCCAACTCTTTCCATTTAGGTCTCAGGGATGTTTAATGACGGAATCCTAGCCAGGATGGGGAAGACCATTGTGTCAGGATTTCACCAAATTCACTTCTATGAAGAAT